>JACYFI010001278.1:0-13409 GCA_020975735.1 Ophiocordyceps xuefengensis | reverse complement strand
AGTGGGCAATTGTTACAACTATCCTTATGTTAGGAGAAAAGTTCGAGTTCCTTTGGAAAAAGTCAAAAAAATTCTTTAGTTAAAGTGTCGTGTGAGTCATGTCACGTAGAAAAAATTCCATACGTTTCTCGGGTAAAAAATTAGTTTATTCTTAATTTTTGGCTAACGGGGAAGGCCCTTATATGTTTTCTTAAATTGCCGGAAAAAAAAGGGGTAGTGATAAAGTTCCACCCTACCCCATTTTTAATGGTAATACCGTCGTGAAACCAAAGTAAACTACATTTGCACAATTTATTATCAGTTAGATCCGTAGGGTATAAACGTGATAGATCCGTAAAGTTATTAAAGTAAATCATGTCAGTTTTTAGTCCGATCCTTTTGGTCAGACGTGTTGTATGGTTTAAATATTTGAAGCAAATCATTCAACTGACTTGCTACGTAGTCTGTCCAAATGGGCCTGAGGTTTAATTTTTTCCATATTATCAATTGACATATTGCCTGGAAAAACTACTATATCAGTTAATTAATTTACTATTTAATATATAATGTTTACGTATGCTTTACCCTAGATTAAAGTGGAAGCTTTTATCTTCATTAAATAGTGAAACTTAAAAATTATACATTCAGATCTAAATACTAAATACTAAAGATCAAATTAAATTACAACCACAGGAAAAACTTAATAATCAGGTTTTCAGAGATCTATACTGGTCACATCCTTTTAATTCCGCCTTTTGTACATTAGTTTCCTTTCATTATTTTATTTTATTACATAATATACAAAGAAATTACATACTGAACAAGCGTAAGCTGACATACACAAAGAAAGAATAAAAGCTCCGCGCTGAACCACGACGCGCCAAAAGGATATTTAATAATAATAATAAGGGATAACAACTATACTAATTTCTATTCCTGATTAGCGGGAACATAGATCGAAAAGGAATGTTGATTTAAGGAAATCTTCTCCTAAAAAATTAGTATCTAAAGCTATTCGAATAAGATCGCAAATAGGAATTAAAAGAATTTACACGATCAAGAACACCTTACATATGTGTAAAAATTAATCAATCATAAAAAAAAATTTTATTCTACATTATAATAGTATCTATGAAAATAATTTGTTTTTTTATTTAATAAAATTAAATGGTATATTAGGAATTAGTGGATGTAGTTTTTAGAAAAGAAGCTTTTAATTTAATAATTAACATAAGATTTCATAGACCTGATTAGTAATATTAAAGTTAATGGAATTTTATTTTTCAGGAATTAAATTGCGTGCAAAAGGTTCTATAGTTTTTATTTTTTATTTGTTTAGAGTGACTGTAATCTACAACGTTAAGCATAATATTTTTTCATCCCTCACATTATCCCTTTTAATGATTTAAATTACCCTATGTAAACCCATATCCAAATAAGAAAAATTCCAAAATATACTAACTTTTCTAACATTTCAATCAGTTACAAGACACGGACATGTTTGTATGATATATTGTGCTAAATATAGGCATTAATTACTCTTGATTATAAGTCTTCATCAGATTTAGTTCTATAAGAAAAATTTTTATCCTATCCCGGATTATAAAGAATTCAAATTTTGATTCATTGTAAATTAAAAAATTTTTCCAGATGTTTTTGTAAAATGAATTCAAGACAAAATCCTTTATAACAGAGAGTTTTCTTATTAATCAAACAATTGGCGTGTTCACCCTGTCGAGCCTCTTAAATGAAGAAATAATCGAATAAAGGGCATTTGCCCATTATAATTAATGGACATCGGGAGTTTTTATTATTTTACGAAGCTTGCTGTCTTTTGTTTGTTAAATATGCTAAAAGCTCATGGTTATCTTGCTGTCGCTTGCAACTGCCACTTAATTAATATAGATTTAACATTTATCTTAAGTATAAGTTTATTTTGCTGCTTATAATTTTTTCTTGTAAAAGGCGCAAGCCTGCCTGGCCCTCTGGACCGGCGCATAGGAAAAATATGGACCAAAAAATGAATCTTACGGGGGGCTTCGACTTCGACTCCGTAAGATCCAAAGGGGAATTTTTAAAGATTTAATTAATTTCATGAGCTGGCGCGACTTTTTATATCCTCGCGACCACCTTTAGTTGAACAACCCCACGCCATCTACGCAGGAATCAGTAATAAAAATTTACAAAAAATAAATTCTTTAATGTTTGTTATATTAGGGTAAGATATTTTTTTCTACTTTATCAAGTAAGGTTATAGATAGGATAGCTTATTAATTATGATATCTATATCAAATTTTTGTTTGACTATCGTATTAATATCTGAATTATATTATTATAACTCCTATAGGATTTTTATAAAAAATAAGTTATTCAAGAAAATCACTTTAAAATATATTATTCCTTTAAAGTATTTATTATTGGCTATGTTAATTAATATATTTAACTATAATGGTAATTTTTTTTTGTTACCGAGAATGAATTATATTAATTCATTTTAAGGTTGAGATATGATATGAGGAATAATTAACAAAAGGTTTAAAATGATATTGAATTAATATAAAAGAAAGTGGGTTTTTCAATCAATAAACCCGCCTAAAAAAACCTAAAAAATACCTAAGATAACCTATTTTGACACCAAAGATCTTCAAAGAGATAAAAAATAAAAGCTGTCAGACGAGACAAAAATACTAAAATTTTACAACTTGAAAAATTTCAAATACTAATGATTAAAATAGTTGATTGTTTGGAGCCTACGGCCCACCAAAATCTATTTAGCCTTAGGAGAAAATGAACACACACAAATACATATTAATAGAGAAAAGCAAGATTTTTATCTTGAAAGATCCAAACCTTTAGGTAAAGTTAGGTTTGAAATCGACAAAAGCTTACAAGAAACAGGAGAAAAAAATTTAAACAAAGGCTAATAAATAATATAAAAAAAAAGGTATTAAAAGAAACAATTTGTTCCTGATGAATCTAAATACTCTTTGAAAAAGATTATATAGAAGTAATCAAGAGATCTTAATTGTAATCTCAAAATCATTAAAGATAACTTATATAAAAACCAAGCCTTTAAGCTCTAAAAATAATGTAAGTTCTCCTTTGATCCTGAGAATATGGTAGGAAACGCGTGGATAGGACAAATAAAGGGGGGGCTACTTCCGGTCTAGATGCAGCAAAAAATATATTTTTTTTTATAAAAGAGCTACACCCATAAGTGTCCCTCTAATATCTTAAAGTTTTCATTGCGTAAAATATCTATTAGAAGCGGTGTCAGGTGGTACGGCGGCCTAATCTGTGAGTCAAAAGTTGATACTTTTCAAGACTAAATTTTAGTCGTTAGATCAGGTGGGTATCTCCTAGCTTCGCAAGCTAACTTATTTTTAAAGTACATTTTGGACGGAAGATAGGAAGATAGTTGACTGGGTACCGGCCCTTGAAAAGGGTTTACACCTGAAAGTCCTGATAGTCCTGGGTTTAAAAAGATGAAGGTTGCTATTTTTATTCTTTCAGATGATACCTTTACTATATTTTTCCCACTCTTAAAAGGGTCAACAAATAAGACCCCTTAAGATTTCCAAATATTCAACATAGAGTTGGTAGATATGTCTTTGCGCTCAGAGGGGTTAAATTTAAAATTACTTGTTATAGTAAACTAAAGTATATAATCAAGTTAATAAAATAACTTAATTCTGGCTGTTGGTAGGTTAGTACATAACATACGATGCTATGAATAAAAAGTAGATAGTAAACAATCTTAGAGAAACAATTATACTATAAAAACCCTGAAATTTTAATAAATTAAGATTTCAGCAGTACATGTAGAAATAAGCAACAAAAAAGTTTAAAACCCAAGTACAATTTTACGGGTGGGTTATCCCCTCTTACATTGGAAACATAACCCAAGGGGAGAGTCTACAGAAAATTTGATAGAGAATTATAGAGCCTGAGCCATTTAATCCTCTTAGCATCCCTTTAGGGGGGGTGGCTTTATAATGGTTTGACCTTGAAGGATGGATAGCGCACTGCAAAAAAGGATAATTTTTGACTACATATATAAGTTATAAACGGGACATTAAATACTTGAATTTCCAACTAACTTTTTAAGTATGGGAGCCCGTATTTGCAATAGTGTTTGCAGGTTAGATATTCTGGATATTCCCTAAAAACTGTTAGGTCTAAATATATGATCTTATACTTAGCTTAAGACAACAATTTTGACTTTTTTAATTAAGGTTGTTAATCTTACATTTTCCCTCTACACTGTTAGGGTCCACGGAGACCTTTTTTCATAGTTGATAGATTTGAAATTTAACAACACTATGGAGTGCTAGAAACCCCTATTTAAACTTTAGCAGTATATATAAAACAATTACACGAAAACCAACCAAGATAAATCTGGGCACCAATACTCTATTTTTTTAAGTAGGACCCTCATGAGACTATGCGTGTTGAACTTAAAAAGTTAAGAACAAGCCTAAAAACTAGTTGATAATGTTAATCATCTGTTACTTTATTCACCCTCTATTATCCATTTAGCTTATAAAATATGAAATAATAGTTGACGTTTATTGAAGTGCTCATAAAGAGTGGATAGCTTGCGCAGAAAAAGATTCTACAGCAATATCCTGGGCCTTGACCTCAATTTATTACAAAACCTAAATACTTTGACGCCTGGACAAAGACCAATAATGATCACGATTCGTTTTTGAGCTTTTTTTTCTATGCCTTAAGGCAATAAGCGGAAAAATTATTGACAAAAAAAACAGCAAACTAATTAATCCAATTTATTACTGTTAAACTTAACATCAAAAAGTTTACTTGCTCAGTACCAAATTGGAGCTTAGTTAATTGTGGAAAACCCATCTCTAATTTAAATGTTTTTATAGAAAAACTATTCATGAGCGAAGCCTGGTACAAAAAAATAGGGGGGTGGTATTTATCTTATGTAAATAAATATGCGTTAAACGCTAGATACGTTAGGTAACCGGTGCATTGATTAGCTGAAATGGCGCTAATACTTTACCCTCTTTCCTCTGTTTTAGCCGATTAATACATTAAAATCTAAATTCTATTTTGAAGTAGGAGCGTCAAGCTCATCATTTTTCTTGTTAGAACCAGCAAGGCTCGATTTATTTTAATGGTTATGGCAAAGAGGTACACATATTAAAAGCCCATGAATATTATCTGAAGATCCCAACTATAATAGTTAAATTATATAATAACCCTGTTATTATTTAAACCCTGGCGCAAGCGTCTAGAAAGGATTTAAAGACTAAAAGAGCTAAAAGCTCTCTATCTGATTCCTAAAAGTAAACCTTTTTTCTTCTGTAAATTCTAAGATTAAGACTAGTACTTTATTTTTTCTGATTTTGTGCTATGAAATGTAAGTCTGCGCGTCGCTAGGAATAAAAAAATTTTTCGCATCAAACAGTCCTGCCTAAATTTTAGAGAAAAAATAAAATCTAAAAGCGAAATAGGCCATTTAATCCCATTGTTTTAATAAGTGCAAAAAATTCTTAGGAACTTTATTGCACTCATGAATAAAGATAGAAAAAGGTTTAATAAATCTCCTATTAACTTGTAGAAATAATCTGGGAATGAACTCTTAGCCTAATTAGAAAAGGGGGTTTGTTTACAATAACTGATAGGCAGTTTATTAAGAAGTGCTAGGGGAGTGTAGTTATGATATTGGTATAAGTTTACATTTGGGACGCTTTAACATTAAAAAATTATTATAAAGAATTACCAGAAATAAACCTATATAAGATAAATACTTTTTTTCTAAATTGTCAATAAGAGACAAAGGTTACACTTACCCTTACATATCTCTAGCAAGTAAACATCACGATCGGTTATTTTAGAATAAATTATAAATGTCTATACAAGGTATGCCTGAAGGAACTTAGGAGACTATCCCCTGAATGCATGTCTCAGGATAAAATTTAATTAGAGTGTAGGGATCTATGAAACTTGTAGTGGCCGCTGATTATTCTATTACTTGTTTTACAAACAATTATAGAAGGTAAAGTAGGCTAGTAGAAATCCTTTATTAACACCAGGTTGTATCAGAATATACTAAGCTAAACTTGAAACAGATGTTACGCTAGTTTATGAATGAGGATAACAAGGCTCACTAAAACACTCAGCCATTTTTGTAAGTTTACCCGGTTTAGAAAGAAAAATAAAAATAGACTTAGCTTTTGTATATCGTCACTGTTTCTTGAACAAAAATACGCAAGTTAGCCAAGCTTTTACCTTTCAAAGTGAATTTATATCTTGGCCCTGATAACGTGAATAGCAGGTTTGACCATATGAGGGCTTGTTTGTAAGAATTTTAGTACATCATGCTCAGAATGGCATGTGAGTCTATAATTACGTTCATTTCGGATTTTAGTTTTCAGATCTGAATGTAGGCTAGTGCCCCCTTGTAGCTAGTGCTTAGCACAAGCTTAGGAATACTGCTTTGTATAGCGCTACATTGCTGTAATCCCGTGGTATTTGTATTGCCGAAGCAAGGCTGCGGCTACTAAATAATAAATGTCTTATAAATTTTCAAATAATTATTTGGTGATTTTTCCAGGGGCCGCAACATACCCCCTATTCCACAGAAGTTATGCCACCTTTGCCTCTTAAATTATCTAAAGGATTTAATATGTCCAATCCTAAGTTATTAAAATTATAGCTACACGTCTACTTTTTTATTATCTGTTTAGTGACCTAACTATGTTGAAAATAGAAAATGCGCAAGAGCTATATTTTTTTTAGAGGAGGCCCCTCACACCAGAAGTGCGCTGTCCCCTATAATTTATTTTAATTTAGCGATGTATTATTTAACTTTATATTAAAAAAATTTTATTGCTCACAACACACAAAAAATGAATTTACCTAAAACTATTATTTTCAATTAGCCTGAAAATTTATTGTTATAGTTAGCCAGCTTTTACTGGTAGTAGCATATGTAACTGTAGCTGAAAGAAAAACATGGCTGTAGCAAAGAAAATTTGGTCCAATGGCTGTAGTCAAAAATCAGTAGACTTTTTTTATTAATAGTTTTTACCCATGAGCTCTAGTTTAATAAAGCTATTTAGCTTTTTTATATAAAAGCCCTTGTTTCGGCAAAGCTATCCCCTTTAAGTAAATTTTAATAATGTATGTAAAGATTTTTTTATTTTTAAACTGCTCTTAATCCATATGTTAAGGGTTTTAAAAGGGGGGGGGAGGTAAAAATGGACTATATATATGGTTTAACCTTTTTAAAAAAAATAATCCTAATAATTTTTTGCTGCGGGGATCAGAAGCAAGAAAGAGGGTTTGGAGCTAAAGATTTCTCTAATGCCCTTCGGGTCCAAGCCTCGAAGATTAAAAAAGTCCATCCTTAATGTTAATTTGAACTATAGATTCATGGATTAGATTTTTTACTTTTAATAAAAAAGAAAGGTACAAAAACTATCGGTCTGAGGATAAATCGATATTTTCTGTGTTAGAAACCTGCAATCTAAATTGCGAGAAAGAAAGATAAAATTTCTTTACGCTTTGCAGCAATAAAATACATTACCCTTATTCAAAATACGTATTATTCAAAGTAATCTAATCGGTATTCAAATTTATATTAATTTATATTGAAAATCTTGAATGTAGACCAACTAGGAATCGAATTTTGTTACGTGCTATAAAGGTATATAAATTTATCTGCGAAATAGTTATGACCAAACTAAGGTACTTTATTGTATGATCAATGCAGTAGTTTAATTGAGTATCTAATTACTTACGTGTAGCTAGAGAAACCTTTAAATGCTTATCTTAAGAGTCATAAGAGGCCTTGCGCACTCCTTATAAAAATTAACTTTGTTTTTACTAGTAAAAGATAGATTCTTATTGGGACTTTAGAAAAACTAGTAGAGCGATGGCTAGGGTAGAATTATAGTCGTACTATAGCTAAAAGCTATTGATATGTAAAATTTAAGGTTGCTGCTACTTAATTAAAATATATACAAATCTAAAACTACAATCGACCTAGATTCTTAAATAAACACGAATTAAACTAATCCACCCTAGATAATGAATTAAGGACGGGGTTATGAGAGGTTAACTTATTTTATTTAGTGTATAATTGAGCACTTTAAAGAAATCAGAAAATTAAAGGCATATATTTCATTGAAGAAAATTTCATATTGTAGAGTATTAATTTATAATGCTTTAAACTGTAGTTACTTACAGAACCCCCTTTTACTAGTTAGCCATGCAAAAATGTTTGACTTAAATATTTTAATTAAGATTAATCCACTGATCTTATAATTAATAACTTGGATATTGAGCTAGCTAATATGAATAAAGGTGGATAATTAGTATTCTAGATATTTAGCAGTGATTCAACCAAACAGGTAGGTGCCCTTCCCCTAAGGGAAAAAGGAAAACATTATTTGAAATAATGGCCCCGGCGAAAGGAACAGGCAGTTAATATAATTGTTTTATATAAAACGTTTTAATTAAAATTAAATATTATAACAATAAATAAACCGTCTATTATGACCTTATATAAGAGCACCTAAGAATTGAAAAAAGTACTACAACCAATTTATTAAAATAATTTAAGGGGGCACCGCACATTTTCACCCTATAAAGAAAGATATAAGGATTAGATTTTTTTTACAGCACGCACATTAAAAAGGTTTATAATCGTAGTAAGATACTTACTCGGCCCTTAGGCGAATGAAACCTTTTGCTTAAAGCATTCATCAAATTCGGAACCCCTATTAAAGCTATTTGTACTAAAATGGTATCATGGTAACTTATTAACAATGGCCTCAAGGTTAATGACTCGTGGATAGTAATGAAAATCAAAAATAGAGGACGAAAAGGAAACCTAGGGCAAATCCGGCACACAGTGCCTAGTTTAGGTATGAAGTTCCATCGACTTTCAAATGGTTTGATGGGTGTTAAAGCCGTAGCTTCCTTAGCCACTCTTTTTTAATGCTTAAAACATATAGTCAAGGACCCTACTGTGAAATAAGACAGGGTATAACATTTTATGACCTGGTAAAAGGATAGTTGGTGAATTTGATAATTATAACTATTATAGGGAGAAAGTCCCTAAAGAAACTTTTGTCCCTGGTGTTATGGTCCGCGAGGTAGTAGCTCGTTAAACCATAAATGGATAGAAAAGGTGAAGAAGTTTCGTATACGGCGTTTATTACAGCATTCGCAAGATGCTTAAAAATTAATTTTAAAGAAAGTATGTTGCACCTACACAACTAATTTATTTTAATTTTTTGTAGGTCCCATGTGTAACTGTATATCGCTGTGTTATTTAGGTAACGCTGTATACCCATATGGGGCTGGATTATCTTTAGGTGATATGGAATTAGGTATACTATTTATGTAGTCTTTTCATTCTTATAGCTACCTTATGGTATTTTATTATTGGCGTGGTGAAGTGATTAATAGTAATATCTCTTCTTAGGTCTTTAAGAAGACAGGCCCAATCGAATTAGCTAGAATGTTAGTTTTTAAGTTCAGATTATTAATCATTAATATTGATAACAAAAGTTTACAATTTAAAGATAAAAACGTACAGTTTCAAAAAATAGTATATTTAGTTTACCTTTTTATTTTTGTATACTAATAATATTCTTTGTGACTTGGTTTGAGCAAGAAACTAACACAGAGCTCCTCGATTTTGCTAGACTTATTTTAGATTTGGTCGAAAAAGTCACAAATTGCTGGAAATTGTTCTTTTATTTAGGAAAATCAGCAGGGGAATAGACTTTTAAAAACAAGTAGTTAAATCCCTCAGAGCTATAGGTGATCGCGTTTTATTATATAATATTAACAAAAGTAAGTGCTCAGAATCTATATATGGAAGAGAATAGGATTAATACGAATCTAATTTATCCTATCTTACAAGCCGTTTCTATCATTTATAACGAGCCGGAGGCTATAAGACTAACTAAATAATTTATTGTAACTTCGCGCATAACTAGTTATGTTTTTTTTCTTGCGTAGCTGAGAAGTGCCGAGTTAAAAACAAATACACTAGGCATAAAAAAATACACCTATACTAAGAGGATTTATTCATTTTAAATCCCAGGCACCATGAGCTTTAATATAATTACCCGGACATGAAGTTTTATTGCATATTGTAATAATTAAAAAGATTTATAGGAAACTTGTATAGGTTCATATAAATAAATATAAAAGGCAAAGAGGTTATTTTTATACTATAAAATGGTATACAACCATAGGCTAGTGGCAAATAAAGATTTTTATCTTATGAACATTTAAAGATAATTTTAATTAAGAAGATTTTTTATTTGCACTTTTTTTTTTCCTGCTAGCATAGCGTTGTGCTAGGGAGAAAAAAAACAGCCCAATAACTGATACAATTAAGCTAAGATCTTAGGGAATATCTAAGGTTTGTGTAGTGGAGCGGAAGCCTTTAAAAATAATTATTTAATTTATTTAAGTAAATATAATATATAGATTTTAAACCTATCTAAAGTTAAAATATTCGATTTTTTCCTTATTTTGATGTTTAGCTATTAGTGATTAAATCAACCTCTTTAATAACCGGAGTAAATGTAAAAATAAGTTTATACCTTTTACCTCTCGAGAGAGGTACTTCATACTATACTTTTAGGGATTAATTATACAACCTCTCCTTTACAACCTTTACTACTAATATTAAACCGTCAAGTGGATTTCTCAGTGTAAGATTTTTATATAAACATTCCTAGTAAAACTTCACCACCCAATGGGTCCTATATAAAAGGTAAGTAGGGGGTATTTAATATTTAGATCAATACTGTGACACAGTAAACAGTATTTATTGACAGTCGGAAAGAACTTTTTTATTTCAAACTTAATGAAGCACTTAAATATAAAAATAAAAATTTAATGCTGCTAACGCCACGCACGACGACGCAACAAAAAAGTTTATTCAGATATGTTTAGTAAGGTATTACTTTATATATTACAAAGATTTTTACAATACACAGGAAAAGAATTTAGCCACAACATAATTTAAACTGAGCAGAAACAGTTTATATAATTAAAATGAAAATTAGATAATTTTTATAATTTAGTGCTATTGGCTCGAACAAATACTTTTAGGTTATTTCAAGACATATAATGATACTAATTTAAAGATTATAAACGCCGGTTAACGTTAGAACCTATTAGCAAAAGGCAGCCCGATATGCGCCCAGGCCTAAGATGAGAAAGCAACAGCAATTAAATCCTTGTATAAGGGTGTAGTAATATTACACCAATGGCTTACTCAAATTAATAAAATTTAAAAAAAATGTAGAAAATTAGCTTAAACCCATGTTTAAACAACGCATTCTAGGGTTAAGTAGCTGTGCGCAACCTCTTAAATTTAACTTCGTATAAAGAAAATTCGTTTACTACATTAATACCATAGAAATTTAGTGGGGCTATGTGTTAAGATAGGCCACTGCTTCTCGATAAAACTAATCGTTTCACTTAATAAGACAAAAGAAAAATAAAGAATCCACACACGAATCTGGATTAGTTAGCGGATTTATAGACCGAACACGTGGGCGTTATATCGGTTTCTTCTTTGTGATGCCATAACGCTTAGTATTGTATTTAATTGTTATATTTTTTATAGTATTTTCATGTCTGAGGTGGTTATTTATAACAAATCGATTTTATTTAATAATGCTTGATCATAAGTTATACATGCATATGTATATTTGATTAGGGATGCATCTAATATCTACGAATATTGTAAAAACAGACAAATTTTTTAACCCTATTCTATGTAGGAAGGGGATTATTGGCTCGTTGTAAACTTTAGGTATAAAAACACTCAATATTGGATTTTCTGTACTTTATTGACTCCGAGGGCTTCTTTTCCCTAGAGATTCTAGATGTCGGACCAGTTGATGTCCCTTCCTGTTGAACTATCTACCGCCATATAATTATTTTTGTGCATATTTATATTAACTTAATAACCCTTTTAAATTATATATGGTTTGGGGTATTATTTTTATAAATATAAATTTACTTTTTAATTATAGATTCTATTAAATAGAGGTATACCCGTAAAAAGTATTAGCAGTAGTATGAATGACATAAAATTAAATATATGAGCTCTGCTAAAATCTATAAGGCCTTTGGGCTCATCTTGTTATTGCAAGCAAATAAGCAAATTTGACCCGCGCTTAGCAGCCACCGTCTAGCTAAAAAATTACCACCTAAATTAATATACCTTAGTGTAAAAGATATCCACTTAATATTTTAAAGCATAATTATTAGAGTTTAGGGGTGCTTGTGACTTCTACTCTTTAATAAAAATAAGCGTTATTTCCTTATATCTCCAGAGGGCCACAGGCACGCCTCCCTGTTGGCGTTGGACTAAACGATCTAGGCTAATAAGTCCGGACGGAGGTGCGCATTGCTTTTATTTTTCATGCTGTTCGCAAGGCTTTGTAGCAAAATATTTTTTTACACACAAAAATCTCTTGAGCTCGGCCTATTTGATGGTCAGGGAAGCCGCTCGCTTTGCTGCTGCTTGTCGCCAGCCTGATAGCAACAAGAAAAAATAGAGCAAGATTTGACCCCATTGAATGCATGGACATTGTCTAGGGCTCAGCTAGTAGGCTAAAGGCTCAAAAAATCTAAAAGTTCCAAGATATTATTATTTGTAACTATGTTATGTTTATCTTTTTTATTAAACTGGTACCCTGTTATAGGTTCACAATTATAAATCTATATAAATTCTACTGTGGAAAAAAAATTTCTAAAAAGCTTTCGTAGGCTCAACCCTACTAAAAATTAATAAAGTACTTATCACTAATGTTTAATAAACGTTTGAGTTATTATCTTCATTATTTTTCATGTTCATTTTATAAATTAGATTACTAAATCATTTTTTCAATAGTCAAAAACATTATATTGTCAAACGATTGGATATTTATTGGATGCTGAGTGGTCATAACGGTATAAATTTATTTAATTAACTACAATAAATGACCTGTCAGGCGTTTATTATCAAATTGTAGATTCTTATAAAAGATAAATAAAAAATGGTGTACTTTAGTAACATAGATCGAATTTGTTAGAAACGTTATTATTAGCCGTATTTATGACTTAGATATAATTTGGTTACTTCTATTCTTCCTGGAGTAATCTTACCTCCTTATTTATAATAGAAGGGATATTTGGGTCTTGATAATAAATAAGTGCAGCTACTATTTATCTTATATACATTTATGGAAATCCATTATTCTTATTATTATCATTATATAAATATATCATCTACTTGGGGTAGTACTGTTTGATACTTTTATTTAATATTAAAATGAAATAAAAAAAACAAAATACTTTTATTGTCTAGGGATATTTTAAGCCAGGATATTTGATGTAAACCCGAGTTTATGGGGTTGAATAATTGACTACTAAAA
>JACYFI010001276.1:0-11544 GCA_020975735.1 Ophiocordyceps xuefengensis | reverse complement strand
AATAGTTTTTAAAACCTTGCTAAAGTAGATATATTCCGATTTTGCTTAATTTATTCCTTTTAAGCCAATATGTGCAAAAAACATACACTTCTTAATACGGTGTAAAATTGTAAAAAGAGTTTATCTTTACTAGCTGGAAGTACTCAATTACTTAATCTTGTAAGGCATTGTTATTAACATCCCTTCTCTAGACTGTTGTCCCCTAACTAAATTTAAACACCTCCAAGTGGATTTAAAGTCCAGATTTTTACGTATAAAGATCTATAAAATCACACCAAGAGTCTATTAAAAGGTAAAGGAGGTATTTTATTGTTTAAATCACAAAACCTGTGACCAGGTAAAGCGGTATATTGACAGTGACACGAAAGGACTTTTATATAAGCTTAACGGACACTAAATATAAAATAATTCTAATCTGCTAGCCACGCACGCACGTACCGCACCAAAAAAGCTTTTCTTAAACAGTGGGTTTCGATCAGTTTAAAGTTATATATACAAGGTATTTAGCTATACCCAAAGGAAATAGAATTAGCCACAAATTATTAACTTGAGGCTAGAAACTAGTTATATATACTAAATGCGAATTAGATAGCTTTTCACATAATTTTTTAGTGCTAGGCTACGAAATAAAATTAGGTTCTATAAACATATTCAATTGAATCTTATCATTAAAGCTTAGTAAAACCCCGGTAAGTTTAAACCTATCAGCATAGGCCGCCTAATCTGACGCCAAGCTAAGATGAGTAAGCAAAGAAGAAATACTTTTAGGTGTAGTATATATAACATAAATGGGATCTTAATCATAAAATTAAAAACAATGTAGAATAAGCACTACAGACATTTAAATACATCAAGGCGGTGTACAGTAGGATGGCGCAAGCTCTTTAAATTGTTAAGCTTATATACAAGATTTTCGTAAATTTAAAACTAAGAATTTTAGTGGGCTTAATGCGAGTAATGGCCACTGCTCTCGATAACACAATGGTTTGCCAAGGATAAAACAACGAAAAAAAAATTAAGTATCACACCACGGAATCTGAATTAGCTAGCGGAATTTAATGACCGAACACGCGGACTTGTTATATTCCTTGTTTCTTCTTTTATGCGCCGGATTACCGCTAGATTGTATTAAAATTGTATATCTTATAAGTATTTTATTCTTAGGGTAGTTATTTTAAACAAATCGGTTTTATTTATATATTTGATTCATTAAGTTTTATACATCATTTTATTGATTATAGGGATTGTAAACTACCTCCTTACCCGAATATTTTAATTACAAGTCAATTTTTAATAGTTTCCTATGTAGAAGGTTATTGTCTAGGTTTTTAACTTTGTAAAAAAGCCAAATATTGGCTTTTTGCTTATTTTATTTGATGCCCGGGCCCCTTTTCCTAGGAAGTGATTCGACCAGTTGATGTCCTTCTGTTGAACTGTTCCTACTCGCTCTATATTAATTTGATTTAATATTATAATACCTTCTTTAATTAGTATAAGTTTTGGGTATTTTTTAGCTAACATATAAATTTTTCTTAATTAATAGGATCTCTAAATAGAGTATATCCGGTATAATTGGCAGTATATGAATGACATAAAAATTAATATATTAGCTTGGCTAATTCTATTAAGGCTGGCGTATTTGTTATTTGCTAAGCAAATAACAAATTAGAACCCGCGCAGCTAAGGCACCGTCTACTGTAAAAATTCAACACACATAATACCTAGTGAAAATATTTCCAGCTATATATTTAATAGATAAATTATTAGGGTTTAGGTGCTGGCTTCTCTTCTGAATAAAAATAAGCGGTATCCGTTCAATACTTCAGGAGGCACAGGCACGCCTCCCCTGTTGCGTGAATAAACGAAGCCTAAGCTCTATAAGCGGTTTAGGAGATGTGCTTCATCTTTATTTTTCTAATTGCTTTGCAAGGCTTAGCTAGCAAGTTATTTTTCGCACATAATCTTGAGACCTCCTAATTTTTGGTTCAGCAGCCGTCCGCTTCTGCTGCTTTCGCCAGCCTGAAGAAAGCAAGAAAAAAATCAGATTGGGCAGATTGTTTCACATGAAAGCATGTTCCGAATGGTGTCTAGGCTTAGGATAGGCTCAAGCTCAAAACGTTAAAGTCTTCCAAGAATAATATTATTTTGGTACCATGTTATTATTTTTTTATTTAACTGGTTACATGTTATATGTAGGTGCAAATTATAAATATCTAAAGTATAAATTCCTACTATGGAACAAAAGACTATTAAAACCTTTACGTAGCTTCCACCTACTCAATAAAATAATGAGTACTTATAACAGTGTAATAAACTTGTTATATCTTATTCAATATTATTTTTCATAGAATTTAATAATAGTAACTAAATCAATTTTCCAATATGTTACAAGACTTAATATATAAATTTTGAAATTTAATTTAGGTCTAAGATCGGTATAGCGGGTAATAATTTATTGTGTATTAACTAATTAATAAACCTGTAGCGTTAATTACTAATTGAGATTATATAAAAACAAAACTAAAAATCTATATTTAGTAATAATTCGCTATTGTAGGAACGTTATATTAAGCGCGGCATTATGACATTAAGTAATCACATGTTATTATCATATATTTTTTGAAAGTATCTTACTCCTTTTATTTTTATATTGAGTAGGGTTATTTTGGCTCTTGATAATTAAAATTAAAAGTGGCCCTAGTTACTATTTATTACTTTATCTACATTTTGGATGGGCCCATTATTCTTATTATTATCGTATACTATAATAATATCATCTAACTTATGGCGTAGTACATGATTTCTGAATACTTTTAATTTAAATTAAGATTAAAATATAAAAACACAAGTTCTTTTTAACTTGTGGGATATTTAACGTTTGCTGTAAACACACCTGTTTTGGGTTGAATAAATTGACTCTAAAGGCACACGTGGAGTGGCACCCCCTTGTGGGAGGTCAGATTGTTTTTTAGCCGGGGATTGTCCTTAAGTTAAGTCTATATGGTATATTCAGACTTAATTTGTACCTGTACTGCCCTTAAAGTTATCATTAATATACTTGTATAATTTTTATGTTATGGGACCATAACTCTTTTTTGCTAGTTTTAGTATTATTAAACACAGCTATTAGAGAGTTTATTGCATATTCTTTCAGTGAGCCAAGCTTCAGTATCTTTTAATGAAGTGCTTTTTAGTAACTAACTATTTTCAAGGTCTAGAAGGTTCTATTTATATAGGGATAGCACACCGGATTTGGTATTCAAGGTGCTTTTTGTTTGTGCAGGGGGAGTTTTATACGATGACTGGGACTGTCTATCACTTCTACGAGAGGTTTTAAGCTCAATTTTAAAATGCCCTATATTGTCCTTATTGCTTTTTTTTCTTCTATGTTTAGGTAATTGGGGACGCACTATGTAACCTTTTGCTCAATTTCAAGTTACGGAGGTTCTTATCTTTAATCAGGTATTACTGAAAGTCTTCCCATTAATGGGGATTCTTGGCTTGACATCTATTTGGTAATTATTGGCAACCCTATTCAATTTAGTATTGATTAATCGTATTTCTCTTCGGTGGTTCATTTACTAGAATTCCCTAGCACATCGTTGACTGATGTGTAAAAATAAAAAGAGAATTTCTGAATATTATTTTGGATAGTCCTTTTTACAGTAATATTAGGCGTTTAATCGGGTTGCTATTAGACGTATTACATTATTTCTGTACTAATATCTTTATAGTCTAGAATCTCTCTTAATCTTGTAAATAATAACCAATAGAATATCTCTAGGATTTATCGTTATTTTATAAATACCTAATAACGAAGAATATTCATATCCTGTATACAATCAGGAGCAACCACTAAAATATCAATCCTTTAAAATGCAACAATAAAAGTATTAAGCTAAAAAAAATGATTAATTGCACAGAACTATACCCTAATTCTTCGCTTCATATTTTTTACCTTACTATATTAGCCGTACCTATAATGTCTATTATAATTATTTTAGTTATGTCATCCTGACATTGGACGCATTGGTGAAACACCCTTCTGGTGTTTCGCTTTTTGGGTGGCGTTCCTCATTATCTAACTTATGATAAGGGAATAATCAATCAGACAGGGGTTGAGTTTTGAAGCTGATTTTAAATATACAGTATACACAAGTGGGTTTATCTATAAATCCATATACCATTGTGCCCAAAAAGGTAGTCAAAAATGGAATGCCAATCCATTCTAATTTCACCTCAAGGTAATTCGCTTCTACATCATTAATCACCTTGGAACCAACTTTATACCCACAATACTTAATCTACGCAACAAAGGGTAATTCCCTCTTTCACCCTCTTACCCAAACCCATCTTTAACCAGGTCTCAAGTCCAAACACGCTTCTTATAATACCCCCTGAAGCCTTGTAGTTTATACTTTTACCACCTAGAAACCATACCTCTTGATTAGTGTATTTTACCCACATTCATTATGATTTACACAATAATATACTTGATCAAAATAGAATAAATCGATATGGTTAATACTTCCAACGTCATATTAGAGTAAATAGATTATAAGGATCAAAGTTGGTAATTCGTTAGGTGGCTTTGGTGGCGCAAAGCTACTTATGATGTAGGATCGCAACAATTTATTGTTACACTGAAGGTGCCTGCCAACTCCTCCCAAATAATATACTTTTGCTACCAATCCGTTAGGGCTGGACATGGCCATAGTTTACTGAAATAAAGTACAATGGGGTAAGGCTTTTTTTCATTGGCTTTTGTAGCCATAGGGTTGCTTTCAGGCCCCAACAAAACTCATCTTTAATTATTTATTAGATTAAAAAAAAATTAGAGGATTCTTCTATGAATTGAAGTAGGCGTATTTCAAGACTCAGAAGTAAAGATTTAATTCAATGTAAGAAGATTAGTTAGTGCCGGAATACCAATTTGAATTGTTGTTTAGTGCTTTGCTGATTTAGCAAATACTTATGGTTTTTTTTCTTTTTTTTTCTGGCGTGTTGGGTTTGATGGTGTAACATACATTACATGCCAACCCCTTAAGGGGATTGGATAACTCCTATTTACCTGCCCAGACTATCCTATTTATGGACGTTGCGTAGCTTCACCTAAGCTTCCCTGGTCTTACAACCAACAGAATAATCGTTAGACCTTGACCTGCGTAAAACTAAAGCCAAGGTGGTTACAATGCAAGATAAGGCTACAAGCCGCCCTTCTAGTATTATAAACTATATTAAAAACTAAATCCGTTTAAATACTAACACTAAAAATGGTTATTATATACATTGTAAAATGCTTTAAATTTGTTTACTATTAAAAATAAAAACGTATTATATAACCCAATTTTTCTTTATTATAATAGAACATTAACCACCTCTTTGTTATTATATGAATCGACAAATTAGTATTTTGCTTTTGCTGTAACTAGTATTAGTCCTATACATATTATCCCTAAATTAAACATACCAAGATAGGTTCGCTCTTTATTACTTATACACGTATGTTTTATTAAGTAAAATCATAATTAAAATACATATGCATAGTCTAAAATACCTAAGTAATTAGTTATTTAAAGATCTATAGTATTAAGAAGTAGTAATATATACACCTATTGTGTTCTACATAATTTACCAGAAGAATAATAAATGTCCGTGATCAATTAGAAGTAAAGAGAATATTCAATATTTAGAAGTTTTGGTGGTAACTTTACGAATATTTGTCTTTAACTAATATACGGTTTTACCTTAAATAAACGGGGGTTAAAATGATTAATCTTCTAAAGCCCTTAGTTGGCAAACTAACTATATTTAAATTTTAGTAAGTAACAATTGATCTATAGGCTCAAGAAATCTCTATAGTAACATACACAATATAGGTTACGAATTCAAACTAAAATCTCAAAACGGACAAATTTTATTTCCCATTCAATATATACTTATATTTGGTATTTTAATTAAATAAATAATTTAATTGGAACTGGGGCCTTACATTTATTGCATCTACAGGGTCATTTTGCTTTAAACATTTGCTCTTAGTTTGATAACATAGGTATTAGGGGCAACAATTTTTTAGGTTTCCCAAAAAACATAGGTTTAAAATTACTTTTTCGTCTACTTGTACCGGCCAGGGGTTTGGCCCTTCTACGTCTTTTTACCCTTTTTTCTTACTATTGAATTCACATTAATCCTTGCATAAGATGCTGTATCTACCTTGGTTATAAGATTAGGAGCTAAACATTAGTACACCAGGACAAGATGGGTATTTGAGTATTTTTAAGTGGTTTTTGTTTACAATTATAATTCTTCAGGTTATGATTTTTTTTATTTAGTATGGTTACGTACCATTTCTTTTTAGTAATATGCTTTCTCCGGGTTTAGCAAAATGATAGATGGCCTAATTCCAAGCTCAGTTTTCGTGGTAATTGGACAAGTTCTTACATTAAAAAGAATTGACAACTTACATAATTCCCTTATACTTAAAAAAAAATTATTACAAAATTTTTAAACTTGTACTACTTTTATACAAGATAATTTTATTAACTTTTTTATAATTCCGCTAGAGGTATTTTGATAAAAACATGGAGCGATTTATTGGCTAATAACTTTACTCAGAAAGTCTGATTTATTAAATGATTTAGTTTCAAAAGGAAATATTTTATTTGTAAAACATTTAATATAATAATTTTTTATGTTTATTCCCGAGTTTTGTCCTCAATTTTTATTTCAGGATAATTCCTTATTATTTTGGATAAGCTAGGATATTTAACATGGTAAATATTCATAATATTAGCATCATTATTTATTTTACTTCTTTTCTCACGATTAATAGTTTTGAATAGGATTTTGGGTAGGATTATTAATAAGTTATTCTAAGACTAAGAATTATGAAAACATTTTTATTTACTTATTTTTCTATCAATTATTAAAAATTTTTAAAAGTCTATTAAATATGAATTTTAATATCTAGATTTATTAGTATACTCAGCTCTTATTCTGATGTTTCGGCGCCTGAATTAACCAGGGTCTTGTATTTTATGTATAGGTATTAAATCGATTTATACTATATTATTAACATTTTATTTTTTACGATAATATTTATATAAATGTCGGATGTATAAAAAAGGAAAGTTTAGTGGTAATTGCGATAACAAATTCGTCCAGATTAGTTAATAGTTGAGTTTATTAGTTCAATTATTAGTCGATATCCCTACAGGATGGACAATCTAACTTAATATGAATAATTAGCAGATTTACTTATAAAACGAACCCCGTATCATCTAATAACCTAGTTTTAATGGGGTTTGGGTGTTGGGGTAAATTAATCCTAGTAAGGGGATTCTTGAAATTATATACGTTAATCCTGAGATAATCAATGCTAAGGATGATGAAATAAATTTATGGGAAAGGGTAGCCGGAAAAAGTAAGGAGAGGAAATACAACGAGAAACAAGCCACTTTATTTTGCGATAAAAATTTGGGGGGACCATACCTTCTACTGGACAAGCAGAAGAATATAATTTTTATTTATTCAAGTACAAGGGTACCCCACCCACTTATTAGGTATTAATGGTTTAACAGTAACATTTCTGGCCGCTGCACAGCGAGATTTGGTGGAGGGCGATTTTTCGGTAAAGAAACGCTTAAACATTAAATGACATGGCTTAAAAGCTTGTTATGGTAAAGGGTTAACGTTTTCTAAAAAAAAAATACAAAGATTTCTTCATAGTAGACAAAATTATTAAATAAATTAATTTATTCATACTTAAAAACTATTTAACCTACTAAGTTACACATTTAAAAAATATTTGCTTATTTTTTTTTTTAATGCGGTGTAAAATTACCGGAAAGCAAGGTTCGGCTAAACTAAAGTTCAAAATATATGGTGAGAGTGGAGTTAAAAAAGTAAGTAAGAAAATTATAAATACAATAAAAATTTTATCCTTAATAAGGAATATTAATAAAAATTTTAGAATGGTGGTAGAGAATTTAAGTGCTTGTCTCATAGCGCTATAGTGTTTCTTGGGTTGTTGCTGCATATTATGCAGCATGTCTAAACCAGGTCATCTATTATGGGCCGCGCCTATGAAATAGTTAATATTCATGTCAGCCTCCAGAGGTAATAGATAGTATTGATAATGCGAAACAAATGGGGAATTTTTTTATTAGGTTCTAGTTATTTATAAAGAAGTTATATTAATTTACAGACTCTCCTTATTTTCAAAGTTCTTAGCAACTATTATAAATGTAATGAACAATTCATTTTCATAAAGAAAATTTTTTAATGAATGAAAAATTACATCAAAAAAATGGTTTATGAGTTTGGTGATGGCTCCTGGATTGAGAAAGCATGTTCAATGGGCTTGCACAATCCTTAATCGTACGTTTGGGATTTCTAAGCAGTACAGTAACTACAATACTAAAAGGGGTATATTAATTTAAAAAAGTTAAGGTGTGCAGGTGAGTATAAAGAATAGTTAAATTTGCCGGCCTTAAAGAGGAAGGTAAATCTTCCGCTTCATAATAAATACAAGGGGTACTGTATCCTGCTTTAGAGAATGATAAATATCTTCGGGATAAAGGTATTAGTGTAAGGTGATGCCTTACTAGCCAACCAACTCCGTAGTCCAATCTAAAGTTGATCGACCCCCATTGGGTCCGAAAAAAACCCCCAAGTGGCAAATTAGTACAGCAGTGAGAATTTTGGTCCAACTGGCCTAACGGCGCTGAACTGGCAACTTGGAGAAAAGGCGTGCCCAAGTCCTAATTTTTGATGCAGGTCCTAAACAGAGTCTTTAGGGAATTTCTTCTTAGAAATTGAATAAGCTTGTATATATAATATATTGGATGTTCCGTAATGTTATTGGTGTCTTTGAACTAATTACGGTGCCACGCCCAGTGCGGTAATACGTAGAGACCCCTAAGTATTTATTCCATTCTATTGGTTTAACAGCGGTACCTTAGACGGTCAGAATATAGGGCTTACGTAATGTTAGTATTGACTAAGTTATTTTATATTGAGGAGGGGAGTTGTTTCAGAAGGAGAGGGATTGAAATTCTTCAATAACAAAGGGGACTCGTTAAGGGAATGGGCACCCCTTTGGTAAAAAATTCGAAACGCTTAGGGACGAAGGCACAGAGACAAACAGGATTAAGATATCCCAAAGTATCTTTGCGTAAATGATGTAAATGCATAAGATAGATGACCACCTTTAAATAATTTAGTTCCGTCAGTAAACAATAAATATTAAAATGATCATGGGTCATAACTGAAAGTGTAAGGCATCCACCTCAGAGTAATGTGGCAACGCAAGGAAATGAAAGTCACTACAACCGTTTCCTGACAACAGGGTGAAGTAATGTTGTTTAATTCCGATAATCCCTCGAAAACCTGTAGACATTGGTATAATAATATTAAGCAAGGAGTATGCACGGCTGTTATTCAAGTTATTAATGTTGTAAACTATGGTTTCCATGTAATTACGAAATCTCCCTGCTTTATTTTTGGATGCGTTGGCGCTATATAAAAAATATTTAAGAGGTAAGGGGTTCGCTTACTACGTAAGGCATCCCAGAACGGAATACATTGATAGAAAAAGGGGACAAAAGAACAAAGGTATATAAGTGGGTCTTTTATATTGTGGGGCCATAGACGTGCACATATTCCTTGCTTTCCTTGAGGTAGGTCTCAAAGTACGCGGGGAATAAACTATCAAAATTCCGGGGACCTTCCAAAGCTCCTGTACCAAACCAATATATCGTAAAGTATTGGAGTGGCTAAAAGTAACTTACTCAGGTAGGTAATAAAGGTCAGAAAGATGATCGAATAGAGAAATAGGTTATCGCGTGAATCTAGTCAATTACTAGGTTTAAAAATGTCCCGCAATCCCTAAACAAACTTTTGTCAATTGTAAAACAGACGAGTAGACGTCATTTTATAATAATAATTTAGTATTAAGGTGTACTCTAATGGGTGTTCGAAAGAAATATCAATCAAGCCCTTTCCTAAAACTTTTTCCCTAGGTAAAACTTTTTAAACTCAGCACGGTTTTATTCCAAACTATGCGCCTAATCTAGTGTGAGAAGTACTAACCTAAACCACCCCTGGTTTTAATAACAGGGGTTTTTTTAAATGGAGAGGGGATCTTGTTCCATCATTTATTTTCCGAAAAAAAAATGAGATTGATCGCTACATATTGTGAAGCTGATTCAGTATTATGTTTACACAAGAAAAGGAGTTTAGAACTTTATAGGTGTATTCAAACATATTTTTTAAAGGGAAGGGTTATCTATAGTAACCACTGGGAAAGAAGTCCTTTTCAATATGTTAATAACAACTTAATCAGATTATGACTTTTGATTGTACCACAATTTTCGATAACTACCTTTTCAAATTAGTAAAAAATAGCAGTGACTATCCTTATTATAGGAAACGCCGTGATTTTAATTCAGTAAGGTATAAGACTTTAAACAATTAGAAGGATTTTGCACTTGGAAATGATCAAGTTAAAAGGCTTCTTATGTAATAAAGAGTTTTTATCTGATGAATTAAAAAGAGGCCTTACCCGAATATAATTGAGTAATCTAGACCCTCTATATGTATCAACTATATCACTACCAGATCCTGACCATGAATTTGCATGGGTTTACATTGGGTGAAAGGGTTGTTTTATGTTTAAAATAGGGCAAAACATCCTGCGTCCTAATCAGGGATTTGGATACAATTAATATTCCAATTAACTCAGAACAATAGGGAGGAAGCCTTAATGGGGTGCTATATTGCCCCTATTTGCGGGTTTGTGGGGTATTATTTAGTTAGGGATGTACTAAAATTGGTGTATTTTGTAAGGAAACAATCTTAATATTAAGATATAATTATTACCAATTTTTTTAAAATCATAAGGTAAGTAGGTGTAAGAATTTACAAGATTAAACCTAATTGAATGGGATCAAGCCAAAGCTGAAAATGGTTAATAAGATTAAAGGTCATTTATCCCTCTCAGGGTTAGAAGAACTTTAAAATGATAACCTTGGAATGGAATCGAAGAAAGAGTATTATAAGGTAGTGCCTTTAAATAAATAATTTAAATAATATTCATTGATAATTGATAAGACCATGAGCACCAAGGAAATGACAAAAAATGGGGGAAGTTTAGTAATTCAAAAATAGGGGATAAAAATTTTAAGGTTTGTTCGTTGAATTCGACTACCAATGATACAGAATCAACTAGCTAATAGCGTGAATCACACATGTCCGGTTGAATACCACTCGGATTGGTAACTAAACTCATTCTAATAGCTAAAAGAGATTATGCATAAGTTTTGCATTTCTTAGTAATTAGTTAAAAAAAACATGTAGTTTTGTGTAGAACTATGGTATCTATGACATACAAAGCACGAAAGCTGTCCTATTATGGGAAATCTTCGTATGCCGGTTCTTATGAGTGTTAAGTCGAAAATCGGATTCGTGTAGTGGGACAGTAGCACGGGATTAATTTTAACAAAACTAATTGATTTAAATATTGTACTCCTATCTATGGAGGGT
>JACYFI010001275.1:0-10890 GCA_020975735.1 Ophiocordyceps xuefengensis | reverse complement strand
TGAAGCTTGGTAATAATCTTATCTAGGTTCGAAATATTACAGTTTATCTAAAATCATAGAATAAAAAGTCCGATGGTACATAAAGCAGCGTTTTCAGCTGACCTTGACTCAGTTTACCCCAGCCTGGTCGGCGTTCCTAATGGAAAACCCGACGATTCTTGTATTTACTAAATTAAGTAATAAATTTTAATCCGTTTTCACTAGTATTGCCAAAGAAATTTTTAGATTTGTCAATGACCCTGTCAGGGTCATTCTGGTTTAAGGTTTGTTTATTTTTTTCCAAAAATTACGAAAACTTCTAACCTCGCCGGACTATAACTATACATAGTATTATTATATAAATCAACAATCATAACTCCCCTTTCTTAATAAAATGTTAATAGATTTTTACACGTTTTCCTTGTATAGTTTTAGTTGACAATTAAAATGCTCTGCTTGTTTCAACTATACATTAAAATTCACCATAAAACCTCTAATTATTCATTGTTTACAATAATTGAATTTTAGATTCTTTTTTGATATTTAAATCCCTCTTCGTATGGATTTACTCCTTTCTATTTAGGCTGATTGTCGTCATAGACTCTACGGTTTATATTCAAAGGGTTTTCTCTCGTTTTAAATCCCTTATTTGTTCTTGCTACGTTGTTCACTATATTTAGCGTTTCCTATTTTTTCTATCTGGTTTACCTTTCTGTAAGTGTTATAACCTAAAAATTAAGATCCCAGCTTCAGCTTAGTATGTTGATTATTCGGTAAAAGAGCTCTTTATATAAAAAGTCTTCTAAGTTTAGAAAAATTTCTTATTTATGTTTCTTGTTAACTATTTTTCAGGGAATTACTCTTAAACAATGCTCAAGTTTGTATACCAATATTTTCACTAACATAATTTTTTCAGGACTTTTTAACTCCACTTGTGAAGAGATTAAATTGATTTGTAAACCTAGAATTATCACCTGTCGAACAGATCCGTATATAAAAACTCAAGTTTATTTTTATTTTAAAAAATCATATACATACCACTAATGTTCCTTAGTTTCTTAGCTATATTTACGCAACAGAATCTTCACCTAAATTAACCATAAATAAAATACAGTGTTTTAAACTGTTTTTAGCACTTAAGAAAGTATCTTTATTTGTTCTCATAGGGATTATTATGTATGGCAGAATAATATCTTTTATTGTTGAATTGATTTAAATTATTTTGCCCTATTACTAATAAATTATAATCTTTGGGCTATTTAAAGAGTAACCAAGGGAAACCTGTGTCCCTATGCATAAGGATAAGCGATTATAGGCACCTCTTCTCACAGCTTAAAATGTTTCTAGGAGCTGCTATATAATGGTATACAAGAAACCTCTACACTTGGCCAGTACATAGGAAAAAAGCATCCAGCAAGCTGTTTACTGTGTAAATAAGAATAAGGTCAACCGTTTGATACGTCACGCATAATATGCCAACAGAATCTTGAATGCTTCAGGCTATACTAGGGTTATAGATTGCGTGCTCAAAGTACACCTTGTATCTATTTGTAATACCTAGACAAGCCTCTAGAATGACCAAAATTTCATAGATACATCTTATTTTGGTTGGTTGGCGAATGTCGCACTTATATAAGCGTTAACTCAGATTTAAGAAAGGATGGGACTTTTTATAAATCTCTCATAGTTGTTATATTTTTTAAATTATAATAAGTATAGAACTTTACCATTAAACACACCTAAACCCGTAGTGACCTTTATTAGTTAGAATAATAGTAGTATCACAAACTAAGTCCTATATACATTATATCCTTTCTAGTGCGTGACTGAATGTCTGAGGGCGAGGCCGCCACAACTTTGTCGCCTCGAATTGGTTATTTTTAATATATTTTTAGCTCGGTATTATAAGCTGTATAAAAAGTATATCTTCTTTTCTTTTAAACCGCAAACTAATAAGATATACTATGCTCCAATAATTATTATACTAAATATTAAAATGATATATACTGCAAAATTTTGCCAATTATTATCTTGCAGTTTCAAAACAATAAAAGGCCCTAGTCTCCAGCCTCCTTAACTCTTTTCGCCCACCTATAAGTTCAAACTCTTATATATTTAAGTGTACAACCAAATGATAACATTGTCCGATCGATAACTTTAGGTTTAAATCACCCCCGGTCTAAAGTCGAATATATCAGGCATTTCAGACCTTGTTGCTTTTCAAAGTCATACATTTATACATGAACCTTTTTTTGCCTCAGTCTAGTTTTCTGAATTAATTGTCTATCATTATCATTTATTGATGTGGAATCAACTTTTTGTTCTTTTGACTCCTATTACCTTTATCTTCTGTCAAAGCAATATACATTTGATTTTCATTTTTTTTTTTTTCTACTCCCCTTAACCTGTTGTCTTTACATCTCTTAACAGTTATTTGGTAACATTTTCCTGCTTTTTTCTACTCTTTTACCTTTGGGTCTTTTACATCCTTACCAATTATCCGTTTCCTTTGATGCCAGGAGACATCATCGTCTAATGAGTCTTCTACATAATCATTATCTGAATCTGCTAGGCGACCAGAAAGCTTTCCAGTCATTCGGGCTACGGTTTGGATACAACATGGGGTTGAGCTAAGGCGGGTGCTGATGGTCCAGTTGAGGGTATCGGGAAAGGGGTGCGATTGTCCCGGCTTGAGGAATCGGGCTAGACCCCCCTCAAATGTTTTTAATGTGCGTCTCGGATAATGAGTATCTTCTTGCTGTCACCTTCTGCTTACTTCCTGTCAGGTTAGCTTTCTAAAGGAAGATAAAAACTCCCATTCTCATCTTTTTACAGGTTTTCTGGATCATACCTCGACACCCGAACGTTTACGATAAAATTAGACGGTCGATTATTTAGACATTGCTTCTTTTTCCTTATCATTAAGTCCTCCCTTGTTCGCCTGATCAATATTATTCGACTAGATGGCCGGTCCTAACCGATAAAAAGGGTGGTTAGAGAAAGTCTTATTAAAAGAACCACCCTATTGGATTTTGAAGTTATACATAAACCAAGTTGTTTGTCTTCAATAATTCGGTGAAACTATACTAGCCCGAAACTCAGTATTTTTTGTTTGATTGACCCTGATAGACCAAACACTTTCCTTCCCGTCCACTTAGATAAACTATAAAATTAGATTAAGCTATTAGGAGTTATATCCATCAAAGATTACATATATGAATTTATACTAAAAATAAACCAAGGTTGGTGCGAAAGTATATATAATCTAAAAACCAAATATATTTAAGTAATATTAAGAGCGTATTCGTGTTACGATCTCCTTTACTAAACATAGAAACTGTTTTACTTATTTGTTGTTACACTCTCCATACCTAGAGGCCTACTCATCTACTACCTACTGTTTATTAATACTTTAGTTGTTGACCTTCCTATATCGTGTAAAAAAGGTAATTAACTAAAAATTTATTATAAGAAAATTGCTTAGTAACAAACTGTTGGTTGACAAAAACAAATATATAGTAAGCCTTAAACTAGATAATTTGAAGATTTGAATAGCACATAGGGATAAATCAGCGATATACAATAACTATAAAGCTGAGAAAATATAACTTAGTGAATTTGGAATGGGTATATTGTTAAATAAAATGAGGGTACAACAAACTCCGGTGTCTAGCTTAATATTTTCGTTGCATAGCTTGGAATAAATATTACTATTTATCTGTAAGAGGAAATCCAAGGACCCTAAACCACATAAAATATATCTTTAGTTAAGTACACCCAAAATATATTTAAACAAAGAGCCTAAGAAAACATAGGGTAAAAACTTAAGAATAATGTCGCATTCATGGCCCATTTTTTAATAATTTTTAGGGGTCCATAGGATTAGCTAAAAAAATTTAATATATAACTCTTAACCTGAAAATAGTTGAGTAAAATATCGAAACCAATGTACTGCTAATAAAATCTCGTTTATACTACTAAAAGCATATGTATGACCAAAATCAGGATCTATATAAAAAATCTTACTATAGAATCCGGTTCATAAAAGGGGAAGCCGAACTAGACTAAAGAACTGCGATTAATTATTTCTTTGGGTTATAATTAAAAGGTTTAAGAATCACCACTTAATCCACCATATCTTCTTTAAGTTCTGAATATCACACCTACAGCGTTATTTCAGCACCTGCACCAAGGAATAAACAATCCTTTGTTAGAAATAGCCGGGTTTATTTAAATGAATATAAGCCAATATACTTAAGAAGATAACCTATAGCTGATGAACCCAATCACACTATCTAAAGACATAGGTCTGAAATAGTACATTATTTTTGTTTATATCTTGTTGAAATAATTCTACAAGAGAGATAAGCACAGTTATTTATTGCTCCCCTAGTCCATAACATAAAGTAATACAGTACTACATTGTATTCCAATTAAAAGGAGTGAAGACTTAAATAAATATACACCGGCCCCGTAACCATTTTGTGGCAGCGTGTATTAACGAGGAAAACTGGGCGTAGGTCCTTCCCACGCCAGGGCAATTAAATATGGAGAACCTACCTTTTGAAACTTTGTAGCCACAGTCTCCGGATTCATAACCAATACCTATTATAGTTATAACATTTTCGTTAGTGTAAGAGCCGATGTGAGAAAATTACATGACATAATCTAAACCTACCGAAAAGATCTAATGTTACAAGCATACTATGTGTTAAAAACAATCTCCAATTTCCTAATTAGTAAAAAAAATGCCCGCTTTAAAGACACTTTGATATAGCTGCAATCGATAGTAAAGACAAAAACTAACTAAAAAGTATGAAACAAAACCCCCACACCCCTTCTCACCCTACAAACTCAAAGGTAATTAATTTCCTAGTTTCCTAGTATAATGCCATGGTAAAAGAGAACAAGCTTTATATGTTAAGCATCTTTGATTAATGCTTTAAAATAAATTTATCTAACAATGGATTTATTGGGGTTTTGATACTAAAACAATGGTTATTTATTCTTAAAAACTTTCTAGTCTATATTCATACAGATTTTATCTTTTTCTCATGGAATTTATACCCCTCCACCGTAAGATGAGCACGATTAATCATTAAATTGTGATTTTTACATCAAATCAAGATAACGATAAAAAGTTTTTATACCTATATAGGGGTCTTTTGTTTAAAAAAAAATGGGAACCTATTATATTGGTAAATATAGCAAAGTCAACTATTGTAAACTAATTGCAGATTACCTCCGGTAGTTAGATATATTCCTTGATCACTAAAATTTCCATATATGCCCTCCATTATCTACTGATCTCTACTATGTGAGATATTTAAATCTCAAATTGTACTTCCGATAACCAATTTACTGTTGGTTGAATGCATCCGACATCAAAGTTTCGCCCTCTGACTAACAAATTCTTGAAATTCAATTCTGGGTCTAAAAAAATTACGATTATCAGATTTTATTAAGCAAGGGTCTTTTTCAAACAAGGTGTATACACTGCAAACTTCTGATTTACCGTGTCAGTTAAGCTAATTCTTTGATCGGATCTTTTCATCATTTACATTTGATTAAAACCCTCCGGACGAGTAAGGATAGCTTTATTTATTTATCCAAATTTTTACGCTTGTATTAAACAATAATAAATACCGTTCGCTTTTGAAGGATAATACGGATTATTCTTCAAAATAAATGAATAGTTTTATTTAAACTTCTTTCAATGAATCTATGAAATAGTTTAACATATCTCTTGGTTAGACCATATGTATAAGGAACCGAACCCCACCTAAGTATTGTCTAATTGATTATAAATAAGTAAAGATTTTTTTATTGAGACTCTAATTGGAGATTTCAATAGGAAACACGTCACGCTATTTTAACTGTGTATTTCTACTCCTACGTATATACTAAATTGAACCCTTACCCGTCCGATTAACCAGATCCAGACTCTAGGGTTTCACAAAAGACTGGAGAATTATACAGGTAGAAATTATTTTTTTTTAAAATCGAATTGTTAAGATGGGACTTTGACTAGGAGCTTTTCCACCTTAGTTGGCTGATTAAAACCGAAGTTTAAAATTTCCCCATGTTTCTTTGAAAACCCCTATTTAGAGTACACCTTTAAAATTCAGTAATGCTGGCCTTAATTGATGCAAACTGCGTCTTACTCTTTGTTCTTTTACAGCTAATACTGTTTAGCTATTTGGTTTGACTAGAAATCCGCCGATTATACCATTTCGTTTTCGTCATCTTTAGCTTTATTACCGTACCTTGAGGTAATTTACTTTAGCCCTAATAGTTTTTTCAATTATGCTTGGTACCTTTAAGCTTTTAGGATAGCCGAGTTGTGACCGAAGGTTGAATCCCCATAGACAACTTTCCTCCTGAGGTAGTTCCTCCGGGGATCATGGCTCATATATCCTATAGTAATAGATATTGAACTAAAGAACTTAGTTAATTAAATACAGGTATAACACTAGATATTGTTAAACTATCACAATTGAAATATTTACAACATATTTAAAATTGATTTCACTAGTAACATGGTAAAAAGTATAAGAATGATACTTGAATTATTATTTAATCCTACTTTCAAAAAAAGTTCCATAATAAGCTAATAGATTGTTGTTGAAATAAATAACATAGAGCAACTTAATAAACCGACTACCTGACACACCAAGATCTTTTTTACCAACAAAAGCCGGAAACTTATACACCCTAGTTGTAATGTAACAAACAATTTCTTAAAATACATATTGATATTTCTAAGGCAATACCTTCCTCTTAGTTCATAAAATCCAATAGATTCGCTAAGCCAATGGCAGATTTCTGCCCGGCAACTACTATATAATGGTAGATGGCATACGTTCTTGGTCCCCTATATTGGTCAGTGTTTAATAGAACTTACCACTATCTCGTGAATGGTTATAGATAAATAGATTTTACTTTCTATAAGAAAATAGCATGTAAGTATTTATATTTTTTCCATATTAAAATACGAATCCCTAGTTCCTATTAAAAAAAAGGACTAAGGTATAAACTCATTGCTTCTTTATTTTATATATACCGAATTATTCTATGTATACGCGAATCATATATATATTATTCATGCTAGTCATTTATATGACTAGGGGGCATTTGTAGATTTGAAACTACAATCCTTATGTCCGTAGCATCATCGTTTTACCTTTAAAGCTATACCGCCTTAAGTATGGCCGTGCACAAGGGGCTTTGGCGGCTTGTAGGACTTCTTACCCGTAAACCACCCCCCCCGGCCCCGCGGGGATTAAAGGGAAAGAATAAATATACATGACCCAAGCAGCAAAAAAATTTACTAAATTGCCATCTATAATTTAAGTTAAGCAGTTATTGCTAGTTCGTAGAACACAATTTGTCTTTAATTTACAGGATCTATAACTATAAGGCATAAGAAACCTGTTGTCATATTCCAACATATTTCTGGAGATACCCTGAACAATAAATACTCCCCTCTTATATTAATAAAAACCGAACTTGGATTTAGTCTCCGGGATTGCCCACAGTCACATTGTTTAAAACCCAAGAAGGGCAGCATAAGAATGTATTGACCATCCCCTGATGTTAAAAAATCCCCTCAAATATGTGCTAACTTTCAGGGTACTATGAAATCCTGTATATCTCTTCTACATTTTAAATCCTCCTGTTTTCAAAACCCAGATTCTGTGTACTGATATGTATAATCAAATTCTCTAATTCTTCATTAGAATTATAAAAATCAGGAATACTGAACTTCAATATCTTGGTGCCCTTCGACTTAAGCTTGTCTAATTTGAGGGTCATTTATTTTCATCCATTAAATAAAAAAATTTAAAGATTTGGAAAGGCTAAAGTATTATATAAACTGCAAGGGTGTTCAGTTCATATTACTGATTAAAAGGTCTTTAATAAATTCATGTAGTTTCCTACATAATGGGAACTATATTGGTACCTTTATAAGGGCTTTCACGTGTAGTTCTATTAGGCAACGTTTTATTAAATTGTCCTGCTTGTATTGATCCATTGTTACCATTCCCATCAAGATTTTCCACGTATTAAGAACTTAGGCTTTAGAAGTTTCCAGCATAGAGTGAACATTTTTATTCATAGTTTATTGTTCAAAGCTAAAGAATTTTGAAGCTGTAAATTCTGTATTTCCTTTGAAGAATTTCCCCCCCCTGAGTTTTTTTATATCTATAAAAGAGACTTCCACTTATATCTAAAAAATTTACCAGCTGCTTTAGCTGAAACAAAAACTACCTACATTTTAAAGCTTCAGATGAACTCCTTTCTCACATATATGTTATATCCAGGATTCCCTTCATAGTACTGCGCTCAATTTTTTACTTAGTTTCTTTCAGAATTGGAATTCTACCAAGACATTTTTGTCTTCATTCAAGAAGCCTCCAATAGCTGATTCATTTATGAAGTTTTCCCAAATAAAGGGTTATTATCCTTTTGGCTTTTTGAAGAACTCATTAATAATTTTAGTTTTCCTTCTGAGACAGTACGACCGAATAAAGCTGATTTAGTTACCTATTACATTTATACCCTTTTAAAGACTTACTAGAATCTCTCCTCGTTTTTAGTTTGTTCGGAGTGTTATGATCAAGGTAACTTCCAGAACTTTTAGTTTTGTTTTACATTTTCAGATTCTTATATATTATCCCAAAGTAATGTTTGTTCACAGGATTAAGAGATCGAAAATTTTCCAGTATTCCTAATATTGTCACAAGGAAAAAAAATTAGTAAATTAATACCGCATATTTAAAGTTAGTGCCATCTTGAAGTCATATAAACACTATTCTCTAGTTTTTTAAAATACTAAGAATTAACATCATTTTTTGAAATCCTTTTGTTAGATAATGTCCTTAGACTGACTACAATAAATATCATTTGCTTAATTTTATTTAGTTCAACCATATATATCCTAGATTTTATTTCTGTACCTCTTTTTAAGATAATCCTTTCTAGCGCAAAAAGATTCAGCTAGCACTTTTTTACGGGTGGGTTTATTTTAATAACAGGTTTATAACCTGACAAGTACTATTAAATACGTACAAACGTACGAACGTTCAATTGTTGTCAGAATTCTACAACCACCCTTTTGAATAGGCACTTTTCTACCCATGGGTTTAAAACTGTGTTGATATAGGTGCACCTCGAATTATTTTATAAAGAATAGAAGTATTCCATCCCTACACATAAATTAAAGACCTAACACAAACTTATTAGATGGATGTTATTCATGTAACTCAACTAAACCTTTGCCATTTGTAGAGTAGCGCTATCTTGTAAATATAAAACCCAAGCGCAAGGCGCGTCTAAGATCATTAAATGTTTTAAGTAAATTTTTCATAGTTTGGTAAAAACTATAAATTATAATTAATAGAATTGGTTTTTTTAGTATAAACATACCTACCCCTCCTTAACACATACAGCGTTTAAAAACTAGTTTCTTATAACCACAAAAAATTAAGTACGGCAATAGTATAATAATGGACCTCATTAAAGCGGAATAAACGAAAGTTGCTTTTGAGAAAGCAAAACCTCTTAATCCATTTGGTAAGGAGAATTAAATTGGGTTTTTAAGTGAAAGGCGTTTCTGAGTACACCATTATTAAACACCAAATCTTACTCCTGGATTCCTACTCCTGCATCCTAAACACCCACTTTGCCAACCCGCACCTATTATTCTTGACGATAGTTGTAACACTAGCAATGCCTTTTTATATAATCTCTCTAAAAGAAGTCTCCAGATCCCTACTTTGCCCTAAAAAGTCGTATTATTTAATTTACGAACCCGCGGACTGGGTACGAAGTATTTGCTAATGCCCTCAGGACTATAAAATTGGAGTTTTATAGCATAATTTTTCTTGACTAGAAAAATAATGATGCCCTTTAGGCATGCTTATTTTAGGTTGTGGTGGAGAAATGCATTATTTACTTATTCTCGCGTATAAAGTATTTACAATTTTTGATTATAACAAATGAATCTAAAAGATTGTTCTACCTCTCTATATTTTAATGCATTTTAACTTTTTAAATTAAAATACCAATTCTGCAGTAATAATACCTATAAATATATAAGGTCAATAGCTTAAACCATATTATCCCATATTCACATGCCACTAAGGACCAAAAAAGGATAAAAAAATTACCAGAATTTCTCCTAAATCTAATAACAAGTTACTCTAAAGCAAACAAATAAGAATTTTCACCAATTTGGAGTTCTATTTTGACCTAAGACAAAACTATGAAATCCACAACGTCGAATATAGAGTAACCTACTCTTGGTACGGGGTTTAATGTGTAGCTATAATATCAAATTAAGAGCTAAAAATAATACTTGTTAATATTTGCACGACAACCAAAAAATCAAAGTCATACTCTTTTTAAACCTCATTAAAAAGAATTTTGTGTACCATATGAGTACTCCATGCTTTAGCCCATTTCTGTTTATTAAATAAATAAAAATAAAATAGGAGTTTGTAGATGTTATACAGAAATACAAAAGATTTAGGACTTGTATAGCTTTATATTTATATTTAAAACTGAAATTTTTGTTGTTACCCGGGTGTCCAGCAAAGAATTCGTTTTATATTCGTTAATAGCCGAGCTAACATTACCTCTTATTAGTAACAGCACCTTTTAATACTAAAACTTTTCTATAAAGTATTAATTTTATGTCCGAAGCTGAAAAAAACATTTTTTTTACTAAACTTAAATAGTACACCAGCACCATACCACTTAGATTAAAATACGATTAGAGATAAAAATATAACCTTTTATCATTAGCTGCGACTTAATACCCATTCTGGTTTAGCCAAAGAATCCTATTTAAACGAGGTACAGCCCTAACAAGAAAAAAAAGGTATGCTAAACTTTACAAGCCTACAA
>JACYFI010001274.1:0-13443 GCA_020975735.1 Ophiocordyceps xuefengensis | reverse complement strand
ACATCCCAACATTTTTAATTGATACATATTTAAAGAAAAAAAGTAAAAATAATTTTTCCTTATCTTGTGGCTGGGTCTATGCGTATAGCTAAACCTCAGGAATCCAGGTTCAAAGTCCAGCTAGCCTAACGCTATCCTGATAGGGATACATGCTGGATATGAATAAAGGAGGCTGGCAACACCATAAACAATATGAAAATCTTTAACAATAAACTTTGAATAAAATCTTAAGACAATTGCGTTAAGAAAAAAAACGTGGGGAGATACTGGAAAAATAAAAATATATTAACCTTTTTTTCTAAAGGAATGGAAAAACATTATTAATTTGTATATAATATAAATTAATTTAAAAAATATACTGTATTAAATAATATTGAAAATATAAAATAAAAATCAATTCAAAACTTATTTTAATTTATATTTTAAAAAAATCATAAATTTCGTAGGCCGTTAAAAATTTTAAACATACCGAGAAGAAAGACGGAAAGTTTTAAACGAAGAAATTGTATGTGGGTAACGCGAGGAAGATTAAAAAATTCAAACAATAAAGCATATTACTTTGTATACTGTATATAAGAAAGCATAACATAAAAAAAAAATATTAAAATAAATAAAAAGGTTAATCAAATTTAATATAACGTTTTTTATTATTTATAAAAGGAAAATGTTGCTTGGCCTAAATAAAAAGCTTCAGGCCTGCCCGAAGCAGGCGTTAGAAATCTACCAAAATATTCCATAATTTTAGTCTTAAACGAACAAAGAAATATACATAATGAATCTACTTTTTCGTGCCCTGATCCGTCCAAATACCTAAGAAAATCTTCTAAATTAATAAATTAAAATTTTACTTTAAATCTATTATAAGTTCCCATATATTTTATTTGAAAAAAAATATGAAGTATTATATATAGTTAAAATACTGAAAACACATATTGATATGATTTTACAGAAAATATGACCTATTGTTATTCTCTTAATAGAGTAATAAATTTACTAAGATGCAAATATGTTTAACCCTAAATTTTAATAAAGATATTAAATTAAAATTATAAGAAAAAAAAATAGAATTAATAATATAATTCAAATTTGAAAAACTAATTGCAGTAAACAGATTCTTTTACTAATGCTTTTAGCTTTAAAAAATTAAAAAGAAAAACCACAAATTTTCCATGTGGATGAAAATATGTTTAGTTAATTAGAATTAGAAGCTCTATTTAACCTGTTACATACTATAAAATCTCGCTTAATGCCAATCAGGGGTACAGCGAAGCCAGCAGAGAATAGAAAGGTCAACACTGCTAACAACTCAAACAATAAATTATCTTTAGTGCCCCCCGCACAGAAAAAATATAAAAATCTTTATAATCTTATTTTCTATTTTAAATAATAACTGGGCCTCCCTGCTGTATACATATCCCCTTACTCCTACGGATAAGGTAAAGATGTTGTGCGGGCTCTAAGGAAAATTTTTTTCTGGGCTGGTTTAATCCTAGCCCAAAAGGATAACAAATACTGGCCACGCAACAAAATATTAGGTGATTGTTTCTTTAGTAACTAAACCTTTAATTCATCAATACAATATATAATTCTAATAGGTTTAAAAATATGAGAGGTATAATTAGAAGATAAAGGGTATGATTAAGCCCTAAATCGCTTAATAGCATGATGCTCTGTTTAATTGACATTAAAATGCTAAGGGGATTGGAAGCATGTCGATTCATCCATTCAAATGGTTATAAGTTCAAGTTTTAATTTACAGGCAATTCTAATTCAAATTGTATCCATTCGTAATAACTCCAAAACGACGTAATTGGAGTTTTTGCTGTTAAAGAGTGTATCGGATTTCAGGGCGGTAAATTCTTGATAGTCATGCTTTTCCAAATTAACTACAGTTCCCAACTTGAACTTTGGAACACTATAACTGGACTTTAGGGATCGTTTGATGTTGTCATAGAAAAAAAGAATTAAAAGCTTTTTTAAGGCTGGATGATTCTTTAAAATACTATGCTTGGTCCCGCTTGCGCGCTTGGGTGCAACATAAAAAAGATTAAAAATGTTATATTAGAAAGAAAATAAAATAAACAATGGAAAAAGTCGGAGTTCTAGGTAATGATACTTGATATATTGCTGCAAGTTTAAGCAAATCACACGTTTTTAGCATTTAGGGTCGAGTAATAGATCATTCGATAAATCCCTAATTATGAGGCACGCCACCAAAGATTAGGGAGACTATAAACTTTTTGTGTGGCTAAACCAAAAGCTTATCAGATATTGAAAAATAAAGGAACATTTAACTGTTAAGGGAATAGAATAATTAGTAAGTATTAAAGGCCAAAATTATTGATAATTGAAGGTCGAACTAACGAAACTAAAGGGAGAGCTTTCCTGATTTAACTTCTGAGGGATAGACCGCTAATATAATACAGAAAAGAAAGAATTAGAAATTCAGGTGATTTAGCGGGGCTTTACTTTCTGTCTGAGTGGTTTTTTTTCTTTTTATTTGTTCTATGTCGCTTGAAGGCTTTGGGCCTAGAAAAATATGCAAGATTATAAAAATCGATAAATCTAAGAGCTAGGTATCACAAAGTGCGAATTAGTCCTTTTTTCGACTTACTGCAACACAGTCCGAGATAAGGCCTTAAATGGATAGTTAAAGTATCCTTACTATAATTGGTGGGGATATCTTAAGTGAAAAAATAAGTCCGAATTTTCATGGTCTTAGGAATTGGTTGGGTTCACCAAAAATTTTGTACATTAATGAGACAAGTCTTCCGTTTTTTAAACCACCCAAATAAGGTAATGAGGTATAAAATCACAAGGATTTTGAAGTTTGATATAAAAGAGTGTCGAATTAATTGAGATTAAAAAAGGTCATTAACCTTGAATCTAGTGATATAGATGAGCCTCCGGGCTATAAATTAAAATGTGGGGGGGGCCATACTTTTCGTTAGATAGTATTGCCCATAATAGAGAAGGAATTTCGTAGATTTTATCTTTAACATTAATGATACGATTAGACAAGGGGTGCTGGAATAGTAGTAAATTATTATTCAAAGGAAATCTATAATATATAAGGAATAAAAAATTGAAAGGACATAGTCCTGAAAACATTTATGAAAAGAATGAAAATAAGGAAAATATGAAACTATTATGTAACAGGGCTGATTTGGCGCATAGAGGGTAAGAAAATGAGTGCGCGGTTTTGGCATCTCGATGTGCGGCGTTAATTATACTCATGGACGCAGGTACTATGTGGGGTTGGATGTCTCGGGCGATCTAAAAAGAACCATGACCGGCTGGTAAAAATAACGTTCCGTGAGACTACGGGTTGGTTTCTATTCTTCTGAGGGATTAGAAAATAAAATAAAGAACAACTTTTGTTACGGCAAGGAACAAGAAGAGATTTAACGTCATAAGTTAAATATGGGTTTACTAAACCTATGGTTTACCTTTTTTTATGGCCTCTAATATAACTATAATATTGATTTTTGTATATTATATCCTTCGTATTACTAATAGTCAAAGGGATGGTTTCATATTACTAAGGAAAATGTATAGCATAAGTCACCGCGGGGGAACGCTAAAGGTTAGTTTTAAAGATAAACGTGCTCAAAGCAATACTAGGGCAGAAACTTTTATCTCCAGAGATAATTTCTTTAAATAATACGTAATATACTATTACGAAATCTCTATAGGGGCTTTATCCGTACGAATCTTTATAGACTTTAAAGGATAAATAGTAATTTTAATAATTCACTCATCTATAAATAACATGCCTGGTAGCCATTAAAGATAAAATGTAATGGTTTCTTGTAATCCAATGAGAAGCAGTTGCCAATACCATGCCCGGCCCTAACATATATGTATTAATTGCAATCTTTTATATTTTAGTATTGCAAAGCGTTGCTTATTCTTTGCTATATTTTCTTGTATAACACGCAAGCCCACTTGTTATTGTTTTGCAAGGTATCATTCATGTTTTTTTTAACTGCTTTAACCCTCTTATGGTACCAATGCCGTACATCCTCGAAGAGATAAGGGTGCAAGGGAAATAATTGCTTGTTTTCACCTCTTAAGAATATTGGCCTACCCTATTTGTTGTAGGCAGGCTTAAAGGCTCCCGCGATCTTTTACTTTGCTTCAGATCCTAAAATAAGGTTATGGTTTGCATATATCATCCCTACGCTTCTTATAAAAGCGGTAGCTCGCTAGTCACCCTGACTCTTTTCGGATAAAGTACAAATTACTGGAAACAAACAATTAACTAAGAAGACTAAGCAATAAAAATTAGAGTACTAAACCGCAACCAGTGAGCCTTTTGCTTCTATATTAAATCAAAGCATACACAAAACAAATAAATATAAAAAAGGTATAGTAGTGTAAGAAGCCAGCAGAATAGGTAGGGCAATTCTGAGGCTCGTCTTTTGTAGGCCTCTAAAATAAAAAAGGATTAGTAGTACAATAGGGGTACGCAAAAGCCTTTCTTCAATTAGCCTACCTCGCGGGTTCCGAATCCTTTTTCTAGTCTATACTGTGGTTTGATGTAACAGTAACATATCCGCTCAGGTCCCGGGGTAATTATAGGAGTGCAAGACTTGATAGCCGACGTATAGGCGCTTAGTATCGTGTTAAATCGGGTACAGCAATCTCTCGTAACAATAATAGGACTTCTTTATCGCAAGTCTTAAGTACAGATGGTCCCTTCAATTTCATAAATTAAGAGTAGCGCTCATAAGTGCACATAGGCTATTTATTTAGAGCTTACTTTGCCAGCCTTAAATATTGTAACCAAAAATTTGCGCCCTTTGGCCTCAAAATTTAATTAATTGTAATTTTAACTTCAAACTCTGGATATTCTTAATGGATTTTAGGAGGTTTTAACTGCGGATTGCCAAAATTAGTATTTTTGATGTTAAAACTGGATACTTTTTTGCCTTTATATTTTTATTACAGGGGGCTGTGTTGTAAAACATACATACATGCTACAATAGCGAATATATCCGGTATTAGATTTTACTTATGCCGCAAGCATGACTATATAGGTTCAGAGTAATTATTTTATAAGTCTTCTGTAAATTATTCTCTTAATATATAAAAATAGCCGGTAGCGTTTCGCCCTCGGCAGGGGGCCATGAGTGGCTTTGCGCCAGATCTTAACCGATATCTGTTAAGTACCCCTTAAAAACGCACCCCTCGTATGCTACGTAAAGGGGGAGTTCAAGGTAAGAAAAACAACCAAAGAGATGAAAATTTTTAGATTATTATTAATCCGAAATTTTGTGCCAGCTTTTATTTTTCTATGCCTTGAAAAGGAGCTTAGATAGAAAAATCCTGCAATGAAATATCGCTTTATTGACAAAAGATTTAAATTGTTTAGTTTTTTTTGGGAGGACTGACTTGCCGTCATACACGCAAGACCAAAAAAATTAGAAGTAATGTCTATATGTTTCATACACCGGGCATATAAAAAAGTTATTGAAGCCCTTATAATAACTATAAATTTAAAGTTCAGAGCCTAGTATCTAAAGGATGAAAGTTTAAAAATAATATGAATAATATAAAAAGTTTGTGTGTTTTTGTGGCTTTCTAGCTTAGTAGTTGCAAGGCAATAAAGATCCGCTAAGCAACCCCTAAATAAAGCCACAAAAAGGCTATTAGCTTTAAATTGGCTAAAGGCTACTGCTCATAACAGTAAAAAATAAAGTGTTTCGTTTCGCTTTAGCACTGAAGCCTGATTGCTAGGAATTTGAATTTGAAAATTAATTAGTTTAAGTCTCAAGTACTGAAATGGTAGACCAGGAGTTGCTTAAGCCAAACCCTGGGGGTAGTACCCACGCAGGTGGGCATTCAGTCACTCTAGATAACATATTTTATGTACTATATTTTTATGCTTCCTTGAATTTTTATACCCAGCCCTTGTTAAAGGGCATAGAAAAAAAAGACACAAAGAAATGAAAGCGCCAAAGCTCTTGAGTTTTAAATCCCAGTTTTAGTTGTGAAGATCAATAAAATTAAATAAAGAATTTTAATATAATAGTTGTGTATTTGTACTTAAATATGTAGATATCTATTAATTTATTCCTGAGATTACTTTAAGTTATTATTTACCATATTCATGGCTAGCTACGCTTCTAAATAAATTTTTTTTAGGGGCTTGCAATTTTTTTCCTTTAAACAAGAATAAATAAAATGGGCGCAGCCTTATCATTGGTTAAATCTTGAGCCTTATTAATGGATGAAAGATATTATACTGGATGAAAATTCAAACGCACTTTTCTTGTCCAAGAGCATTCACAATTTCTTGTTGTCATTATTCTCATATGTCCCTATGTTTTTGCTTGTGCGCTAACAAAAAAGAGGAAGCTTGCCAACATAAAGGGTTATTGGTTATTTATGTAACTACGAATCTATAATCATGAATAATTTTAGTATGTAATGTTAGATAGATAGTCTTTGTGGTTTTTAACACCTGATCTCAATTTCCCTGATTCTTCTAAGTTAAAGCACCGTGCAAGCTCAATTGGGCCGAGCAGAGGGAACTTGGAAATTCGTTGGTATGTAACCGCTTCAAAGTCTTACCGTGGGGAATGAAGGACTGTGTAAAATGGAGAATACATATGGACTTTTAATCATTGAATGGTAGTTCGATGCTCCCCTGCAAGTCCTTAAATAAAATTATTTTGGCTAACGAGCTTAAAATATTGTTTTTAGCCTCGCATGCCCTTTGTAAGATCTTAAGAGTAATATAACAGGAAATGTAATCATGGTAAGACAACATTTAGCTAAAGGCGGTGGAATTGGTGGAATGGTTGGAATCATCCCTTTTCAATTAGAAGATATTTAGGCTTCTTTTTATTAATTAAGATATCTATGACACAATTGAAAATTTTTAATCCCTTTTAGTTAGCTGTCGTAAGCCTTCTTATTAGCGGATAGCCGGGTAAAAGATCGAAACCAGACCTGCAAGATTTTTTTACACTTATAACTTAAGTAAGGTTTATTGTTAATTCTGTTTTGTAGGGAGGATCTCTCCTAATTTGTTTCTTGCGATTGACTGAGAAGTATGCCGCACACAAAAAAGTAAAAGTACAGCCACAGAAGACGTATAAATGCCATTTTACGCTTACGATGTTTGTTTTTTAGGCAAGTTAGATTGCAAAGCAGAAAAAAATATTGCGTAAGAAAAAAATTGATTATAATAAATATAACCCTCATATTGGGGGTGTTAGTTTAATTCGCAATCGTATACTTGCATTTGCTGTTCACAGGGTTCGATTCGTGACATCTCCATAGTATAAATTTATATAAAAATATGGTGCAATGTAGTGATTTACCCAACCAACAGCCCCTTGTTATTTGCAAAATATAATTAGGCATGCAAAAGCCAGAGGCTCGAGTATAAAATAAATATTAATTATTGTAGGTGAGCTTTGGTGAACAAATACGCTAGCGCTATCATGCGCTAACGCTTAATAAAGTAAATAAAGCATATAACCAAAAGAGGTTGGTTATATATCTAACTATTTAATATACATCTCAAAGGGTATTCTTTGATTGTATAATGGTTAATTTAAATTGGACTTAGAGGGTTAATATGTTTTAATAAGATATTATCATAGTATAAAAATATATAGTTAAAGCCATAGGGCTTTTGTTAGACCAGACGGGGTTATAGGGTAATGGTAAGAACTTACCTGTGGTTTCAACACGAGACATGTTGTCAGCGTTCAATTGACTACTCCGTATCAATACTTTTTATCTTACAAAGCTTTGGGAATATAAATCATAAAATTATTAACAATTACATAGGTTAGATAGATTTCGATAGGATTTACAGTTTTTTAGGCGAGGTAGTATGTACGGCTTTTATTCATAAAAGAAATAATGGAGGTGCAATAATGAAGGAAACTCTATTTTCAGGCGCAAGCTCTAATAATTCAGATATTTTTTTTTTTAAAATTACTATAGAAATAATAATTCAAATAACACAAACTTAACAAACATATTTAGCTCAAGGGCGCAAGCTCTGTCAATAATACAGATAATTGACGTCAGGTGGAGTGAGCTAATTTTTTGTTTGCTTTACTTGAACTTAGAGTAGTTTCAATATATTTCAAAATTCTCGTAGAAATGGGAATTCGTTTGAACTATCAAGCAATAGAAATATACAACCCTTGTAAATGTAAAATGTTGAAATAGGGGGTGTTTTTTGTAAAGAATATGTTAGACAATAACTAGCTTGACTTCTGAAGGCATAGAATAGAAAACTTGTTTTCTAGGAAAGGTAATTATTCTAACCATTGAAGATTTGTTTCCATTAATCCAAAGATACTAATGTAAGTACAGTAGACGAAGGAAACCTAACTCACTTCAAGCCCATAGATTTTTTAGACGCGTTCTTGCTACCTATTGACTTCTATTTAAATTTGGAATATGTAAAGCTCTAATATGAATAAAACTCCTTATAGGTAAAGAGTTGAATTCTACATTAAAGGCCGTAAGCTTTAAATAATTTACCATAATAGGATATGCCCTGAAATTCGGGGAGACAGCGATTGTTAGGTACATTGATTTAAGTATTTCCGTGTTGGTCCAAAAGCGTCCAATTACTATAAATAGAGAATTTTCTTTTTATTACTAAGTATCCAAAATAAAATGGAAGAGCTTGCATATTATTCTTGTTTACAACAGAATAATAAGCGCACACCACCCAAGAAGTTTTATATGACGTAAATAGTAAAGCCTGCCCTGATATAGATTGATTATTTTAAATGGACCTTGCAAGGGTTTTTCAGTGGCTGATGGTTGTTTTTTCTTTTTTTTTGGGTTTTACTAAGCAATGCTATATAAAAAGAACCGAGGCGGCAAGGCACCATAAAAGTTGTGTACCGGTTTTCTCTTAAATTAATTAAGGAATTAATTATAATCTAACACTTCAAAATGATGAGGTTATAAGACGGATAAATAGTTAGCACTTTTATAAAATCTGGTTATATCCTCTTCAGAAAGCAGGTAGTTTTAGCTATATCGTGGCCTTTAAAATTATTTAAGACTTCCCTTATTTCCTTATTTAAAAATTTCCATAAGAGGGAATGCATCTTCGTCAGCAAGCTCTTTTTTTGTTTTTGTAAAGTGTTTTATTTAGTTAAAAACTCATCGTTTTTTGTGTGCATTAACTTCTAAATTTGTTCTCTGCGTGCTGACGATAGTATGCCGCAACAAAAAATACAAGCATGATATGGTGGGACATATTTAATAAAAAAGGTTTGTTTTAAATAGCCGCATAGCCATAGCTTGCGCTATTGCGCAACAGGCAAATAATCTATGTTTCGTAAGACAAGTTAATTAAATGAGATAACTTATCTGTTTGGGTCTTAATTAGGTAAGACAGTAAAATTTGGTGTTTCGTTGGTAGATGTTCGATCACACTTCGAGAATAAATTATTGGTGGTCTAGCGAAGCTAACGGGCCTATTTAGGAACTAAGTGTTTAGACTCTTTCCATAATAGCAGGAGATGTTTTGCTGTTAATCACTCTTTAAAATAGAAAGAGGTAGTGTCTTATTTTAGAATATAAAGTAAAAAATGATGGCTCGGCCCACTAAATAAAATACCTGTGTAGACTACTTAAACGTCAGAAAACACTAATTAAAATTTTATTTTATAATAAATGAAGCCAAATTGCTTGCATGGGCGGAGCACCTGAACAAAATAAGGGAAGAACATTAGTATAAATATATGCTAGTTGCATATCCGACAGGATAGCAAGCCATAAGGGCTTGCCTAAATTATAACTCCATATTAAAGATAGCTAATCACATTTGGGGGTCTTAAACATTCAACCCGGAACACTTTATTAAATTTAAAGATCGTAAATCCAGCCCAGAAAGCTTTTAATAAAAATAGCTCAAAAAAGCATAATGTACAGTTCCTCCATTCTTACTTGCGAGCATAGCTGGTCAATAAAATTAACCGATTTAGTTAGCAAACAGGCTTTGTAACGTTAATAGTAAATAAACAGAATAATATAACGATACCCTAAATGGAGCGCAGAAAAGATGTTGACCATCTAGTTTTAATATATTTGTTAAGAATAAAAATATTATATGTTAAGGAGCTCCGCCCTACATTTTCTTGCTGGCGAATCACCGTAGCGCTTATCTTTTCTCAAGCTTCTTAGTCAGGCGTACGTTAGGCTTAAGCCACCCCCTGATCTCCTTTCTGGTGAAACATTGCACTATAAAAATTAATAAACAGAATAAGTATTACAATATCTTATTTATTATTTTAGTAAAAAATTAATAATACAAATCATGAATTCTATAGGCGTGTTAGAGGATTAGAATTCAAGTTTAGTTATAAGGGTAATGTAGCTCAACGTAGAAGCAAAACTACTGTGGTGTTAGCGCTCTGGTTCCGAATCCAAGGTTTTTATCCTTATTTCACTTTTTCTAAATATAAATATAAACTTGAAAGTTAAATTTAAACGTATAGGTTTTAAATCCAAATTAATTACTGGTTTCGTCTTGTTTATTTATTACTTATAAAAAAAAACACGGGTATGTATTGGTATCAGGATAAGGTTGTATTTATATGGGGATTGAAAGCAGACCTATTAGTAGAGTAGTGAATTATTTAAAGCATTTTTTGTCATATCCAAAAGGGACAAGGATAGTGCCTGTCCCAAATATTTAAAATTTCTTTCTTTAATGTAGGGTTATATTAATATAATGATTGTACTTACATCATAAGTCCAATACGTTAAAGATTATTAAGGGTTGTTGGTTGGTGAAACTACATGGCACTAACATTTAGTTATCCCTTTAATGACAGAAAACACAAAATCATTTTTCTTTGCTTGCTTACTGGGTGGGCTGGCTAGCTGGCTGGTGGCGAAGCAAGCAGTAGATTTTTTTTTCTTGCTATCCCCCACTGTTAGAGGGATTAAAATACAGACACATTTGAAAGGTTTGAATTTAAAAATGTCTCGAGCTGTTTTGGTGTGCTGCCTTGCGGCCTAATCAAAAACTTCTTTAAATAAGGGTTTACCTAAAAATATAATTTACCCTGTTTTATCTCCGGTTTATAAAAGCCTAAAAAGTGTACCTTATTTCAGACATAATAGGATACAGGTTTTCCGCCGGGCTTTACAGTCTGACCCCTTCACACCACAGGGATGGTCAGAAGTAGGTTGCTTTTTTGTAGATAAAATAAGAACAAGAATAAAAAATTAGTGTAGGCGCATAACATTCAAAGAGATAAAAACTGCTTAAGTTGGTATTTATGTCCCTAACTTTATTTATATTGTGGTATTAGGGGCTAGGGCCTTTAATTCAATGTTTACTAACTAAGAATAATATTTTCAAGCTATTATGATAAAGATTAAAAAATTTAATTATTAAAGGAATAGCGCCTTTTGTTGCAAAGCGAGCTACGCTTGCCAATATAAAGATGAAAAATTAATGCTTAAAGCCTGTGTATTATTACACCTATATATATATTTGCTTCTTCAGCGAAGCAGGCTTCATTCAAGATAAAATATATTTTTTTAGTTATGACTATTAAGAACCAAGCCCTACATTTTCCAAGCTTGGAGGTAGTTTTTAGGTAAAAACCCTAATCTCATACCGACGTTGGAATCAAGAAGTTTTCACGTTCTCTTCTCAGGCTTCCAATCATTGATGATTTATGTGAAGTAGATAATATTTTTTAAGAGGCGCATTTACCTAGAGCACCTTACTTTCACAACATAGCATGATAAGATGTGGAATACAATACAACTAAATTATAGTATTTTCATTTAATGGACTTAGATATGAAATTAAAATAGCTGTACTTCATTGATTGTTCTGTGTCCTTTTAGCAGCACTAACTCAATTCTATGTATTGAACTTATCCGATTGTTTATTCCAGGGTTCAATTCTTAAGGGTGTAACTATTTTTTTTGAACTAGTGATAATAATATCTTACCTTATCTCTTTTTGCATTTTAACGCTCGTTATCAAAGCGTGATATTCTATTGTTATATTAATAGAATACTGTCATTATTTTAATGATTTATCTTAAACTGATCTATCCTCCTTAACTTGTAATTACTCAAGTGTAGGTATTACATGGGGGTCTTATATTTATTAGTACAAACATTACACGAAATGTTCATATATTTATATTTTTAATAGTATATTAAATATGACTTTTAACTTAGCTTTTTTTAACCCCCTAGAAAGGTTTGAGTATTCTGAATAAAATCATCTCTAAAAAACTTGTTTTTTACAAACGATTTGTCTATATTTATTATACAAAAATAATTAATAAAAATGGGAACAACATCTAAAAATAATAGAATACCCTTTAATAATTATTATTTGTAATAAACGGGGTCAATAATTTATTTATGTCCTACTAATTGATTTTAGTTTCTAAAGATTTTTAGCTATTGAATTGCAGTAAGTTGTGGATTATATATAATTAAAGTACTATATATACAATGCAGGATTTATAACTCACGAGGGGGTTTTATATACTTTTTTATTGGGGTGGACTAATTCTTGCTTTTTAGTGCTCCGTGGGCTAATTTATTATTATAGTTAAACGACTAGGTTATTAATACATACAGATAACATCCGGAAACAATTAGAGTGATAAGGGGAAATGCCCGACTTTACACTTAGCATCCTCTTCAAAAGGTGGCGAAGGGTGAAATCTGAATAATTCTCTCAGTGCCCATCGACCGCGAGTCCGTCTATGAGTAAAGCTAAACTGCCTGAAACCTTATTCTACCAGCAGTATCCTCCTACAAGCAAGGGTCTATCTAGTAGCAGGAAAATAGGATATGGTGCATTGGTACTGATTTGGATTATGTAGTAATCGTACAAGGATCCAACAACTCAACCAAGTTTCAATAAGACATATACGTAAAGAAGTTGGGACTTTCTAGGACGGATTAAGAAAAATAATAAATTGGAACCTCGGGATCTACCTCAAGCCTAAAGACCATGGGTAACGGAGGAGGTCAATAGTACCGTCTTAAGGGAAGTCTCAGGCTTTAGGCGTCTGTAGCTAACCACCACTATCGCTCGGGAAGTTCCCAGTACAGGTTCCAAAAACTGACGGTTTTGGTAACTACAGAAGATTTATGAAACCTTTGTAGAAACAACAAAGTTTATTTGTTGTGAAAAGCTAATTATACCGATTATTTATATTGATAATGGAATTATATGTACGACACCTTATTCAAAAAAATTTCCAAAAGTAATACCAGGGCTAAAACAATGACTCCGGATAATACCTTACACGTAGGGAGGATTGTCAAAGATAAGAGTTATAGTGAAATATTTTATCTGAATAGTTGGAAAGATGGGTACTTTCTCAATTCTCCCCCCCGGAGAAGAATGTATGATACACAAAAAGCAACGGAGGGTAAACGACCATTTTGACTTAGCCC
>JACYFI010001250.1:0-10085 GCA_020975735.1 Ophiocordyceps xuefengensis | reverse complement strand
ACAAATCGCGAAGGGGGTTTAAAAATCCACTTACCTTCCCTTTACAGATTACTTATGCTGGAAGAAGTTCTAAACAATTAGGCATATCTAATTTATCTTAACCGATAAAACGTTGCACATAGTGGTAATTTTGAACAATCAGACAGTGAAACCAACAGAATGATTTCTTAGTAGGATCCTTAGGACTACACGTAATTCATTAAAACAGTAATTTTACTTTACTACGTCAATGAAGACATAAGTCCCATCAGATAAAATATAAATTATATTTTAACAGTTACGAAATATGTAAGTACCAAGCTAACTTGTGGACCGGACCAAAAAGCAAGCGCGTGCACTCCCTTAAATCATGTTAAACTATAAAAGTATTAATGTAGTTTTTGTAAAAGATAGAACTTTAATTATTTAAAAAAGAAAAAGTAAATACTAAGGGTGTTATATGGTTTCCAATTATAATAAAATAAACCACGTATACATTAGGAAGCTCATATACATTTTAGCTAATAGTAATGAAAAAACTATCTTAATCGATTCCCTTTTTTAAATAGTAGGACAAAACTCCTAAATAGCCTAATAATAAAGCTTTTACTAAAGTAGATAAGAGATAATTTCACTTTGAATGATTACAATATGTAGATAGTTAAAAACTGACTATAAAGTAGAAACTTTTCATAATAACAAAATGTCAGTCCTTACTAAATGTACTGAAACATAGGTTATTGACTCGGAGGATTTATTACCTACAGAAGATACTAGAAAACTGGTTTATCTCCTTTTTAGCTAAAAATTAAGACGTACAACCTTTACAACAAAGTCTAATTAGTTAGACGTTTGAAACAGGGGGAGGAGAATACTCCTTTTTATCTTCGCATTTAAAAACCATTCTTTTAGGAGTTTGTAAGAGGGAGAAGAAATGCTAGATCGGCCAGGTCTTCATAATTTCCAGTAATATGGTATTATAATTCTTTCTATGGAAGTTATTAGATAAATTTCCATGCTATTTTCTAACTTTATCCAAATCTAATCAAATGAATCAAACGATACATTTAGTAAGATGGTATTAGAGAGAAAATAAAATTTAGTTGAGGTTGAATGGTGATTGAGTTTATCCCGGAATATATTAAAGATCTACACTAAGTATTATAAGACTGAATTTCTAATTAGATTGTAAATAAATTGATAGAACAAACATAAACCAAAATAGCCTTATAAAAAGCATATTCTTTTACGATGCCGGGATAAACGTTTACTCAAAGTAGGTACGTTGGATTAACAGCAGGCCTGCTAATATTTAAACTTAAAATCATTCAACAAATAATAAAGAAAAAGGGCAGTAAATAAAGAAATAAGCAAAAAAATTTATTTATTTAGTTATGAAAAGAGTTAAATTAGAAAATCCTATATTTATTCGTAAAGTGGAGTTGTGTTTTAGCTAAAATGCTACATGCTAGATAAGCATTCCACCCGCTACAGTTTGATATTGTAGGATTAAGTTATTACCAAATATTTTTTTTGCTAAGACAGATAAGCCAAAAATTCTACTGTTAGTGGTTAGTTAATTTGCAGTTTTCATAATGATTTTATGTTGATAACAACTTAACTATAAACAATTATAAATAATGTTCTTGGTAAGGGCAAGTGGACGGGTACGGTTTATTTCAAGGTAAAACCATTTACATGAAGATCCCTTACAATACAGTACCTAGGTTATTAAATTACCTCAACCGCATAAATCTAATTTATAATATGCTGGTTGAGATTGCCTAAACAGTAGTTAGGTGGACTTGTTTAAAGATTACCTGTGAAAAAAGAGGGCTGGATGTTTATTTGAAGTTGTAATAAAAAAAGGGAAAGAAATTATTGAAATAATAAAAATATTTTGATATTTATCCTCCTTAACTTCAAAAAAGAATCTGTAAACCATATGCATATTTTAAAAAATACAATGTTTGAATAAAACTTCAGTAGGAAAAAAATACTTATCCCCACATCTTAAGATACCGTAAATTTAAAGAGCAATAATCCAATTATAAATGCTATTTTTAAGGCACCTACTTTACTGGTTAAGCTGATTATCTGGCTTTTATATAGAAAGCGGAGGGTTGTTTTTCGTTTATCTGAAGATGCGGAAGCAATATGTTTCTAAATAGGACAAAATGAGACGTTTTAGTTTAATAGATTATATTAACAGTATCATTTGGAAAGTTCAAATAAAGTTCGTAAACTTAATGATAATTCATTATTTAGAGAGGTATACAAGTAAGAGGCTTACCTAAATAGTGGCCAAATGTCTAACATTTCCCTTTGTTAGGAGAAAATAGTCGTAGTGTTTGAAAAAATTCAAATAATTCCTTTTAGTAAGTTGGTTCTGTGTGGTCCAAGTTCACCGTGAACAAAGATTCCAAATTACGTTTTTTGGTAAAATATTTATATTAATTTTGCTTAACGGGTGAAGCCTTAGATTTCTTGTTTTGTAATCGGAAAAGGATAAGGGGTAGTGAATAAATGTTACCCTAACCCCCATTTAAGGTAGAATCACACGTGGGAAACCAACAGCACAACGAATTGCAACCAATTATATCGATAGGTTGCGCAGAGACTAAAACGTTGACAATCGAAAGTTTTATTTAAGTTATAATCATTAGATAAGTTAATAAGATCGAGATGCCAAGGTGCCGTGAGCAGTGTTGTATGGTTAATATTTCGAACAACTTAAGACTCGATTACTACGTAGTGCCTCAATTGGGGTCCCTGAGTAATTTTTCCATTTAATTCTTCAACTTTTGACCTATTTATCTTGGCAAACTATATTATCAGTAATTATTTTACGATTTATTATTATTATCTACGTATTTACAGATCTAAATGGAAGCTTTATCTTCTATTTTTAAACAATAGTGAAATATAATTAATCACTATTCTAGTACAAAAAACTAGATTTAAATATACGATCTGAGATAAACTATAAAGGGATTCTCAGAGATTATACGTCAAATCATTTAATTCGGCTATTCCTTGCATATTTTTCTTGGATTTTTTTATTATTATTTATAATTTAGAAATTACATCTTGAACCAGCGAAGCCCTGGACTACACAAAGAAAATAAATAAAGCCTCGCGCTGAATCACGCACACATAGGTATTTTTAATACTAAATAATAAGGATTAAAGAACTATACTATTTCTATCTCCCTGATTAGGAGAATAAAAGTGTGGAAAAGGAAATTGACTTGGATTATTAGCGAATAATTCTTCTTACTAAAAAAAATAGGTATTAAAAGTAATTTGAAGAAAGTCTATTGCATAATAGAGGATATAAAGAATTTTTAACACGTTTTCAAACACTTACATATAGGTTAAAATAATCAAAATCATAACAAATTAATTTTTTTCTACCCATATATAGTATCTAATGAAAATACCTATGATTATTTAGTGAACTACATAAAATGGATAATTAGAATTTAAAGTGTGTGTTTTAAGGAACAAGCTGTTGTATTATATAAACATGATTTCATTAAACCCTGATTGCATAATATTTAAAGATTATGAATCTCTTTTCATTTTTCAGGATTTAAATTGATGCAAAAAGTCATAGTTTTAATTTATTTGTTAATAGAATTGAATTGGTAAATCCTGACAGTTTGCCTAATAATTTAACTAATTTTACCTTTAATGATTTTAATACCCTTTGTAAACCTATTATTTACAAAAATACCAAAAACCTCAAATTAATAACTTTTAAATTTCATCAGTTACTAGACCATGACATTGGTTTTGATGAAGTATAATTAATGGTACCATAAGATTATACTCTGATTATAAGTTTTTTAATGGATAGTTTAATCGATAAAAAAAATTTTTTATCTATCCTGCATTAGTAAAAATTCAATTTTTGATAACTATTTTGAATATAAAATTTGTTCCAGATTTGTTTATTAGAATGATCGAATAAACATTCTCTTATGAACTAGGAGTTTTCTTTGATTCAAAATTTGCGTGTTATCAGCCTGCCGACTCTTAAAGGAAGAGAAGTCCAATAAAAGGGGCATTTGCCCATTATATATGATAGTCAGTAGTATTAAGTTTATTCGATGGTGGCTATTTTTTTTAAATATGCTAAGCTCCTGGGGTCTTATCTTTTTGCTCGGCTTGCAAACTTTGGCACCTTAAAAATATAGCACTTCCACATATCCTAATCTTAATTATTCGTCCTCGGCTTAAATAATTTTTTTTCTTTTGTAAGTGGCGCAGCCTTGCTGGACCTCCTGGACACGCATAGGAAAAATATGTACAGAAAATGAAATTTACGGGGTCCTTGACTTCGTTTTCGTAGAACAAAAAGAAAATTTAAGATTTATAATCTAAGTGCTGAGCGATTTTTCATTATCCTCGCGGAACCAACCCTCTTAAGTGAAGCACCCCCTCGCATGCTACGCAGGGGATCAAATATAAAAATATTACAAAATAAAAATCCTTTAAATGGTTTTGTATAGTATTAGGTAGTATTTTTTATACTTTATAAGTAAGCTATAGTAGTGGACAGCCTTTATTATTTATATTATCTATACCAAAATCTGTTGTTTGAACTCATGCTATTATCATCTTTGATTAATTATTTTATAACTCCTATCGATTTTTAAAAAATAGTGATTCAAAAAGAAAAAATTTCACTTTAATATATTATCTCCTTTAAAATTTATTAATCGAGGCCTATTGTTATTTAAATTTAACTAGAATGGGAATGTCGTTTTTTTTTGCGACCTAAGTGAAATTATTAATTCATTAAAGTTGAGATATGATATGGAGGTATAAAAATGGTTTAAAAAATAGTGAGTTATAATTAAAAGAAAGGGTTTTTACAAATAATTAAAGAACCCCTTAAAAAGTAAAATATAAGATTACTTAAATTTGACACAAGATCTAAAAGCAGATAGAAAAAAAAAGCTTCAGAGAGAGAACAACAAAAAAAAATTAACAAATTAACTCAACCTTATTAAATCAATCACTTAATGATTAAATAAATTTGATTGTTCTTTGAGCCTACGGTCCAACCAAATCTTATTCACCCTTAGTAGAAAAAGAAACACATTATAAAATTTATAAGAAAAAAGACCCTAAGAATTTTATTCTTTGAGAAAAAGATCAAATGAGATAAAGTAGAGGTGCAAACAAGTCTTACAAGAAAGAATCAGGAAAAAAAAAGATTGATAAAAAAAGGCATAAATAATATAAAAAAAGGTAAAGGAGAAAATTTTCCCTGATGAATCCTAAAATCTATGAAAAAGGATTATATTGAAGAATAAAAAGTCTTAATTCTTAATCTAAATTCAATAAAGATTAAACCTAAAAAAAAGCCCAAGCCATTAAGCTTCAAAAAAATAAGGAAAGTTACCTTATCCTGAGAAGATCGAATAGGGAAAAGCCCGTGGATAGAACAAAATAGGGGGTGGCCTACTATCGGGCTATGCAGCAAAAATATTTATTTTTTTTATTATAGCTTACACCCCTATAAGTGCCTTACCCTTCTAATTCTAAACAGTTTTTATGGTAAATCTATTCAAGCGGCGGTTCGGTGTAACGGGGGGGGCCTTCTGTGAGGTCAAAAGGTTGAATACTTTTCCACAAGACAAATTTAGTTTATAGGGATGGTGGTATCGTACTAGCTTGGCAAGGCTACTTATTTTTTATCAAGTATTTGAACGGAGGAATAGAAAGAACATAGATTTGAAAAGGGTAACCGGAGTCCTTGTAAAAGGGGGTTTACTGAAAAGGTCCTATATCTGGGTAATAGAAAAGATAGTGTTGTACAATTTATTTTCTATCAGATATTACTTACTACTTTTTTCTCCTTTAAAGGTCATACCAAAACTCCCCGCTTTAAGATTCATATTATATAGGGATGGTTGAGTTAATGTCTTTGTGCTAGAGGGTAAATCTAAATTACTTGTATGTAAACTAATGTTATATAAAATCAAGTTTATAAATAGTTATATTCTGGCTGTTTGGTAGGTGTAGACAACATACCAGGCTATGGAAACTAAAAAGTCAGACAAATATCCTTAGAGCGAAACACTTTAATTAATATTAAAAAAATCCCTGGTGAAATAAATAAAATTAAAATTCCTAATACGTAGAAAAGATACGCAAAAAAAGTATTAAAAAACCAAAGAATACCATTTTACGGTGTGGTTTCCTCTTACATTTAGGAAACATACCCCCATGGAGGTAGTACAAAATTTGAGAGAAATAATAGAAGGGCCGCCAGCCTTATCGCCCTCTTTAAGCACCCTTTAGGGGGGTGCTTATAAATGTTTGACCGTAAATAGCATGGAATAGCGCCAACTGAAAAAAAATTAATTTTGATAGCATATATAAATTTTAACGGTTTAACATTTAAATATACTGTGATTTCCCACTACGTTTTAAAGTTATGGAAGCCGTATTTCGCAATGTTGCATGGTGATTTTGTCTGAATTCCCTTAAAAATGTTAGGCTAAATTTATAGTCCTTTATCCTTAGCTAGACACAAGTTTGACTTTTTTATAGGTGGTTAACTCTTACATTTCACCTCAACACTTTTTATGTCCAAAGTCAGCGCCTTTTAACACAGTATAATGGTATTTAACAACACTATATGTAGAAAACACCTATTGTTAAACTTTAGGCTAGTATAAATGACAATTGTTAGCAGGAAAACCTTACAATAAATAAGGGCACAAATCTCATATTTTTTAAGTAGGATCCCCTCACGGCGACTATTACGTGTGTAACTTAAAAGTTAAAAGAAAATAGTCTAATTAAACCTAGTGTGATATGTTTTTATCCTTCTTGTTACTTACATTCACCCTTTGTTCGTGCTTTAAATATAATAATAGACGTTTAGTTGAGTGCCATAAAGAGTGATAGGCCTCTGCGCACCGAAATCACATGTCTAGCAAATTATCCTGTCCTTGGCACCCATTACTACAAAAACTAATACTATTGACCCAGACAAGATCCAAATAATGATGACCATTTGATTTATGAGCTTTATTTTTCTATAGCCTTGTAAGGCAATAGGCTAGAAAAATAATGCAAATAAAAACAGTAATAATAATAAATATATTCTGTTAATCTTTAAAACACCAATTTGATGTTCCAGTACTAAATTGAACTTGTTTAATTTGAAAAACAGTCTTCATTTACAAATCTTTAATAAAGAAAACTTAATTGTGAGCGAAGCCTCGATATAAAAAATCTAAGTGGGTGGGTAGTTATCTTTATTAAAATAAATAGCGTTAACGGTAACTAGGTAGGTAACGGTATTTGATTTTTGCAAATAGCTCACCCTTTAAATACGTTTCCTGTTTTAGTTTAGCCGTATAGATAGGTCTAGATTTATCTAAGTGCTAGTTCTTAAGTATGGAGGCGCAAAGGCTTCCTACATTTTTCTCGTTAGACGCAGCAAGCTCCAATTATTTTAATATGGTATGGGTATAAAGAGATTCACATTAAAAAGCAAGAATTTGTGTAAATAAACAACAATTATATTAAATTTACATAAACTGTTAATTAAATTTAAACCCTAGGACGACAAGGATCTAGTAGCGATTTTAAAGGACTCAAAAGGATTAAAAGGACTTAATAGTTCTGAATTCCTAAAGAAACCGTTTTTCGGTATAAAGTAGCTAATATAACGACTCTAGTACTTTAATTTGTCTGGATTTTTTTTATGCTATGAAATAAGTCGCGGGTAGCAAGAATAAAAAAATTTTTATCGACAAAAGCTCCTGCTATTTAGAGAAAAATAAATTAAAAGCAATAGAGGCATATTTAATTCCCATTGTTTAAAAGGAAATAATCTAAGGAATTTATTGCACATATGAATTATAAGATAGAAAGTTTGAATAACCTATGACAAGTAAAATGAACTCGTGAAGTAATCTTAGCTTAATTAAGGAAAAGGGGTTTAAGTTTTACATATAGTGATGGCTGTTTATTAAGAGGGTGCTTAAGGGAAGGGTTATTATATATGTAAAGATTCTACATTTAGACGCTATAACATTTAAAAAAATATATAGATACATGATAATAATTAATATTAAGATTTAAATACTTTTAATTCGTAAATTGTTAAAAAAGAAAGGGTTACCTTACCCTTTTCATATCCTCTGCAGTTGGAACATACCAAGATCGCTTATTTAGTAACTGAAGATAATAAAAAATTGCTACGAAGGTCGCCTTACGAACATCAGGAAGACGTATCCCTGGATGGCATGTTTGCAGGATGAAAATTTAATTAGTAGTTGTAGGGTCTATTGTAAATGTCAGTTGGGCCGCTTGGCTTATTCTTTATAACATGTTTACAAAACAATTAGTAGAACGGTACAAAGTAGCACTAGTAGAAATCCTTGATTAAACACCAGTGGTTCTATACAGATAACCTTACAAGTAAAACTTAAACAGATGTTACAGTAGTTATAGAAAGGATAGGATAACAAAGCCCACCTAACCCTACGCATCATTTTTAAAGGTTTACCCTTACAAAGAAAAATAAAATAGACTTAGCTTTTATATTGTCCGTGTCTATGACAAAAAAAATGTACAAGTAGCTTAAAGCCCTTTTCTTAAAAGTTGTAAATTTTCATTACTGCTCTGGTAATGATGCAGGTTAGTCCATTATAGCTTGGTTGAGGATAACAATGATTTTTAGTTCATTAAGCTCAAATGGCAGTAGTATAAATACTTTCTAAATATTACGATCTATAGTTCGATTCTGAGATGGAGGCTTAAGCGCCCCCTTGTGCTATGTAAGCAAAGCTAGATAATCTACTAATGCTTATAGCGCTACTGTTTGCGTATCCCAGTATTTGTTGATTGCGAAAGCCAAGGCTGCCTATAATATAAATAGTCTTTTAATTTTAAAAATTAATGCCAACTTTTTGCGGGAGGCTGAAGCATACCCTAATTCGACTAAGAAAGTATGCCACCTTGCCTCTAAATCATCTTAACAGTTAATAGTGTCCCATCCTAAGTATAAATCAAATAGCTACAATTGTACTTATTATCTGTTTTTAAGTGCACTATTATGCATATAGAAAATGCAAGAGCTATGTTTTTTTTTTTCATGAGCCCCTCACACAAAGTGCGCCCCCTTATTTTATACTTTGTATTAAGCGATTCGTATTATTAACTTTATATCAAAAAAAAAATTACTTGCCCACACCACAACCAAAAAATGAAATTTGCCTTACAACTATTATTCAATCATTGAAATTATTCTGTGTAATGTGCCAGCTTTACTGGTGGGTACATAGCATATGTGACTCGTAGCGGAAAGACAAACTATTAGGCCTAGTATGCAAAAGAAAAGAATAGGTCCCTAATGCTGTAGGTGCAAAATTAATAGACTTTTTTTAATATTTTACATAAGGCTCTTAAGTTAAATAAAAGCCTTTTTTAAACGCTTTATTAAAAGTCACCCTGTTTGTGCGAAGGTTTCCACTTTTTACAAAGTAAAAAATGATAATACAATTGTAATGTTAAAGATTTTCTATTTTTAAACTTACTCTTAATACAATATTTTAAGGTTAAAGGTGGGAAGGGTAAATGTATTATAATTGTTTTACTTTAAAAAAATATACTAATATGTTTTGTGGGCGTGATCAGTGGATAGGAAATAAGGATTCAGCTTAAAGATTTCCTAGGCCTTCGGGTCCAAGAGACCCTACGAGATTTAAAAGCATTCTTAATGTTAATTTGAACGAGTAGATTCGTGCGTTAATTTGTTTTTACAAAAAAAAAAAGTATTCTAAACTATCGGTTAGGGATTGAAATTCGAATTTTCTGTTGGTTTAGAAATTTGCAATTACTAAAAATTGCAGGAAAGAAATAATCAAAATTCTTACCACTTATGCAAGCAAAATACGCTTACCCCTTTTCAATACTATAGTTAAAAGTAAGCTCATAATTCTAAATTTAATGATTATTTATTATGAAATACTTAACTTGGACACTAGAATCAAAATTTTTACTGTGCTTCCTAAAGACATTAAATATTTTATCTCGCGATATGTTAAGGGATTAACTAATACCTTAGTTGT
>JACYFI010001249.1:0-11432 GCA_020975735.1 Ophiocordyceps xuefengensis | reverse complement strand
TTATCTAACTTCTGAAATAACCGATTACGAGTTTCTCAACATACTTCCTCTATTTTCCAGCTTACAAAGGTCTTTGAGTACTTTAATTACCTTAAAATATTCACCAGCTTTTTTAATATAAAAGTAGAAAATCTAATTTTCGTTAGTCTCAATAATAAAAGTCTAACTGGCATTTACCTTTCACCCGCTGTCTTGCAGTTTTTTTAGCTGTAAAATATTTGGCGTAAAACGCTCTGCGATAAAGGAAATTTTTTTGCTATATAAGTTAGTGGGCGCTAAAAGATAATTTTCTTCTACTTCCCTGACCTAACATTCTTTACTAAAATGTATCTGATGTTAATTAATAGCTTTGTATAAGCTCTTCCGAAATAGATTTTATTTAAACGTTAATATGTTTTCATTCACTATGTATTAGGGCGAGCTCCCTAAATAGAAAGGATAAGGTATTTAACATATTTCAATTCTCAGGTTTTGAACTATACTCCAAATATAATGCTGTTCTCTTGTTAAAAATTTTCTCTGGCTAAAATACTCTAAAAATATTTTGTAAAGTAAAAATTAGTATGGCCATGGTTTCATTAAAGAGCTGAATATGGTCCTAGGATTTCTTTTTAGAGCGAAGGCCCACTTTCCCTTGTAAATAAACCAACCTATCCTTTTTTGCTAAATTTAGAACCTCACCTACCACATAACTATTATCCATTTGCTTTATTTTTCTTTATAGAATACCTGTTTTTATTTTTCTAACTAAATAATATTGGAAGTTTCTCTTGCTGGCTGGCTTCGCAGCAGGCCCGAAATTGGATACTATAACTTTTTATAGGTATTCATTGAGAATGTCTGGTGTTAAATATTTTTCTATAATGTTTGTTTTTTTGTAATACGTAAATTATTCAACGTAACTTAATTTATATGAGCAAGAATTAAATTATTTTTAATTGCATTGCATTCTTTCGAAATGTAGGGGCCCTGCTATAATTCTTTAAGCTAATAAATATTTAATAAACTATAAATTATAAGGCCCTCAACCAACAATTAGTCGATGAACCTGGCACACCTTAAAAGGTGCTTGGTCTGCGGAATAATCCATTGTTATTATCATCAGATTTTACCGTTATCCCCCGAGTCTTACTGGCACATTAAAGAATGTATTCTACTCTACTTGTTTGACATTGCTTAGGAGACGTTCCCCAATTTGAATTGGTTTGGCTGCAAAGAAGCGTCCCACTTCTACAAATTAACGCTGTCTTCAATCCTATCGTCTCTACTTCTGGATACCTATCAAGATAATCGTTTTTCGCCATTCCACTCTACATACTCACTGTATAAAACCCTTCATGATCCCCATATTTGTACAAAAAACTACGTTTACACCCTTTTGTCTGAGAATTAAAATTAGCTACCTGCTAAGATATTTACGTTAAATTGCCCTCTACTATTATAAGGTTTCGCAAGACCAAAATCTACATCTTTTCCGAAATTTCTTTATTCATGTAATATAGACAATATGTAGAAATAGCCAAAGGCTCCTTGGGTAAACTGAAGTCCTTCTCCCAAATAATAGAGTAACCTATATTATATATTATTTATCGTTTAAAGGCAAATGAATTTAAATATACTCTGCGGTTTAAATTAATGAAATTGTTTAATACATTCCACTTTTAAGCTTTAGGCTGCTGCGGCTAGTAACAACCTATGTGTTTTGTGCCGCTGTTAAATTTCAATAAAGATACTTTTCTTAGTATCAGTATTAACTAAGTCGACCTTTAACACACCTATAAGGCGTTTAGCTTGATTTAGCTATCTTTGCGCGTGTTTCTTTCTGACGAGTTTTTTACCTTTACGCTACGTAGATATTTTAATCCAATTACTTTGTTAATTTTTCCTGATTGCTGCAATAGATAATTGACTTTCTTAGCTCCTCATTTAAGTATACATCCCTTTCTCCTAAAAAACTTAAAAGTTCTTCAGATGTTTATAAGGCTAGAAAAGATTTGCCTTTTCTAAGAGTTTTGATATTGTGGTTTAAAAAGATGGCTAGGTAGTATTGTTCTCTTTTATAAATTGTATTTATTCAGTAAAATTCTTTCTAATGTATCAAATAAAGATTAAAAGTACTATACCCATAGTTTAAAAAGAGGAGCTTGGCCCGTAAATAGGTGGTTTTACTAAGGTAAATGCTTAACATATCATATATTATTAAAATCTTATTGAGTTTAAATTATTAGAGCCTACCATATCCCCTCCGGGATTAGTAAACTTTTTTATTTAATATTTATTATATCCAGCATTTTACCAACCTTTATTGTCTATCCCGGAGGGATTAGGGGGAAGCTCCGCATCATTTAATAAATATTTGAATTTTTATCCCCAGAGTACACTATTTATATAAATGAGATTAGGGTGTCATACCCGGTAGTGTAATATCTTTTTTTTCCATGAATTGAGGCCTCTCTCGCCTTATATTATCGTATAAGCTTTAATAACCCTCTAAATTACCTTTTTTATTTAAAAGCCCTATTATGGGCATAAATAATAAAAGTGTAACCCAAAAAAGTTACACTCTTCCATTGCTGCAATTATCTACTATCAGTGTCCAGGGAGGATTAAACATAAGCAATCCTAAGCAAGTTGTTTTCTTATATTTTTAATTACTATTTTTACTTCTCTATAAAATATAACTACTTAAAGAACCTATTTGGCTTAATTTCGGTTATTTTATTATTCTGTAATGCTTTCGAATAAGGGTCTGACTATATCTTAAGCCTAATTATATGAACTTTCAGCTCTGCAGCGTAAGCTAGCCATTATAATTTTAACGCCAACCAACATTATAGTCGATGAACTGCACACTTATAGGGTTTTTTGCTGCTCGGATCGCCCATTATACCTTACTTTTCAATCTATGTTTTACCATTACCACGAGTCATTACCTGTGCCACCACAATATAGTTACCATAATTTGGCTTGTCTAGAATGCTTTAGGGGTTTTCACCGTTCAAATCTGGTGATGGTTTAATTGCAGAAGCTTATTTCGTCATACTGGCTATTTAAAGATTGCTTCAATCTTTATTCTTTTACAACTATCATAGTAAGGTGTGCTCTTTCACCTACACCTGAACCACAGTGTCTTGCGGAGGATTTGATGTAAATCACCCCGTTCGGATTTTATATCCTTACTATGGTCAAAATCACCGTGCTGCGGGGTCTCTAAAATGCTTTAGAACACGTTTGGTTATTTTTTAAACGCCCCGGGGTTTAACTAGTAATGCTCGCATGCTAAATCTAACTTTGGGTGACCCCAATTATGCAAAAAAGCACCTTCTTTTTACCGAAACTGTTATAAAACTACTATTTTTCGTTTAGTTCCCTCACTGGTACCTTTTCACTATCGCTGATGTATCATAATTTGCCTTTGAGGAAGGTTCCCCAATATTTAATAACGCTGTTTGTGTACCGTTCTACTTTATAGGCTACTCTATTTATTCGCTCACTTTATTCATTTGAAGTCTCCTTTTGATTTATTTTCCTGAGTTACCTGAAGGATATTTTCAATTACTTCTTAGGAAAAATTACAATTTCCCTAGAGCTTATGTAACTTATAGGTAAGTATACCCTCCAATATTCCCTGGCATTTGCCACAGTTTACTTTGCGACTTTAAATAAACAATGAGCAAGGCCAATCAACAGTTAAGAGCTCCCTTAATTTCTAAGGACTATTCTAAAAGTTGTGAGGCTTGAGACCCAGCAAGCACAATTTTCACAAATATTTTTATAGCAAATCAATAAGTTTACAATTCTTAACTAATCTTCAAAAAAAAGAGCTTTTTAGCATAAGAAATTAAGGTATTAACCCAGGCTTTCATTCACTTCCCTTTCACCAGAAGCGAGTAAAAATATTGGATTTTTATTGCCTATGGACTATAAAGATATCTTCGTTGATTACTGGCTAAATCCAAAATAGTTTCTTTTATTACCTTTTATATAATTAACAAGTGAATACTTTATCTCTTTTGTTTTTAACTGTATTTCTACAGTTTCTAAGTAAGTATAATATTTTCGGGGTTGCTGTGAATAGGACAACAGGAAAAACTTCTCCAAGGAGGCGCTTTAACCACACTTAGCAATAACCCGTTTGTGGAGCTTGGCATACGTATTAGTGTTAGGATTAAAAGCACTAATTAACTATTAAAATAAACTAAAACTTCAAAGTTATTATTATTCTATTAATATGGAACACCCTTCGACCCTTAATATTATAACAATTGTGAATTAATAACTAACCCCTTTAAAATACTAAAGATATGAAAATATGCTTGCTTGCCATAGCACAAAAATTAGCATCTTACCAGTTTTACTCGTACCCTACGAAGCGCAAGCGACCCCCTATCATGAGATAGGGAGGTATGTGTGGGACCTTCGAAAGAAAATAAAGCAGGATAGCGATAGCACTATGAAAATTTTTCCATAGAAGATAATTATATTCCCATTTTGCAGCGCATTTGTGTACATTACTTTTGAGAGCTTCGTTACGCGTTTTCCCCTGGCCCGTTGCACCCCCCCCCGACTCTTCCGGAATATTGAGTGGGCCGTGGCGTGTCCTTCGATACTAGAAAATTATGTATGCTTATTCTAGATACGGGGTTGTATAGTGAAACCGGTTTAACTTAATGTACCAATCCTCTTACTATTGAGCAGTAAATGCAGGAAATTAGCACAAGCACTCGCCTTCCTATTAATTTTTCATAGTTGACACCAGCAGCCTTGGCGGATTTATCATTTTACAAAGGCCTCTTGACTTATCACAATCGTCTTGAATCAATAAATTTTTCTAAAATCATGAATCCCCTGGTCCTTTGCACCCCCATACATGGTACTTAAATTGGCTAGCGAACAAGGGATGGTTTAGGCACCACCCGATCTATTCGAGATAGGTCCCTGCAAACATTTTATTAGGCTTGTAATAACGGTTAACAATAGGTTATAAGGTAATAATCTATTCTGTCATTATTCAATCCAGTGTACTTCGACGATTAAGCCAAGATTTTGAAGGTTGAATCGTTCTATTTTACATTAAACTTACCACTCTATTTTGTTTTTACCCTGGGTACAACAGCGGACAGGAATGCAAGGGGGGGCTAGAAATAAGCTGAGCTAGGTTACTAAAGCCACTGCCCCCTATAAAAGCCTTTAAAGAGATATCCGATTCAACGGGATGTGGTTTAAACAACCCTAATAAAATTTGTTCCCCATAAACTAACCCGTTAAGACCACCACGGTCACTTTCCTCTTAAATCCCGTACTTATTACAAGGCCTTGTCCCTTAATAAGACTTCTTATATAATTCCTTGTATTAACGTTATATCCTGACTTGGTTGGAGGTCCCTCCCTTATATTTTTCCTTTTACCTACTTATCAATCCTTAATTTCCTTGCCTTTAGGCTCCTTACTCCTAGCTTGCGCCACAGGAATAATAACACATCGAACTAGCCTACAAAAAGGTAATCGATCTTGGCCACGCCCATATAACATATCTAATCCTTTAGGTAACCAGGTTCAGGTAATACGTTATGCAAGCGATCAAGGATGGGGGCAGGGCTATTCCCAAGCGACTCGAAAGCCTAGATGAATATTTCTTACAAGAAAGATACACTATACCCGATTAAAATTTAGAGGACATCTTATACTCTTAATTATATTTTAGATATATGTGGATGCTTATATATTAGCTACTTTATTTCCCCAGTATTCCTTACAGGTTGGTATGTTTATTTCACGACCGATCTTTAATACCGATTAGGGTAGCTAGCCTAACGACACTCTAAATCTATAACTCTTTGGTTACAACATATGGATAAAAGCTCCCAAGAGACAAGATCTTATTTTTTTATTGTTTGGCCTTATTAATTTATATCAGCTTTAAGGCCGAACAGTTTTTTCTCAAGAGTGTATAAAAGTGGTAGGTAAAGAAGCGTAGCAGCAAACCCATAGAGGCGTACCCGTACCCCACCCGTACCTGTAAGAACAATAAAGGCAATTGATCAAGAGAGTATTATAAATTCACAAATATAAAACAGCTCTAGTCTTTGGACTTAATTAAAAAATTGAGAAAATTAAAGGATTTGCCAACCTCTAACATCTTGTGTGTTAAGACAAACGTTCTAACGCAATGTGAAAACTAAATTTTCTCTACATTTTATTTTAATAATTATTACGCGTTACTCCTTACGTTATTTTTGTAGAGCCATTCCTAGAATAGATAAAGCAGTACTTCATATAATATACCACAGGAAAGCAGGACCGCAGCTATAAAATCACGAAGCCTATACTATTACCAAACGCAAACGTATAAGCACACAAGTATTTAGTTATTGTTGGTTCGTGAAAAAATACCTACATGCATTGGCACAATTTTTCTGGTTTGTATCACGCGCTGGTCATCCCTCTACTTTTTTGTTCCCTAAAAACGTCGCAAAAAAAAAGGAGGCAACTGTATTATGTATATAACAGGGCATCTGTTATTGAAGTATATAAACATGCAACCGCGCCCCTATTTTGCGCAGATCGCGCTAGGGAAGGGTTTAAATATAAATCAGAAAACAACGAGCTACTGTGAAATGCGCATTGCGCGTAGAAGTTTAGTATTAGCTGAGCCCTTGTTTTAATTAGAAGTGTTTAGTTTAGCAATTTTGTAATATAGATTACAACAAGAAGTCTTTAAAATTACTACGTAAGAAGATAAATTGTATACCATACGAAGATATGGTTCTCTACTGTTAGAGACCCTAGGACCAACCTACCTTACTTACTTGTCAATTTGGTTGCTGTATGAATAATAGGATTGTTAACTTTAGCCTTTTTAACATGCCTTAAGCAGAGTCTAAAACATAATTTTATCCTTTTAATGGCGAGAGAACAGAACAGAAAATGATTCATTTATAGGCTTTGGCTGCTGAAATAATAACTTATATAATATTTATTGCTAATCCTGTTATCTTGTTTATCTTAATTATTTGGCCACCTTCATCGCAATCACTTAGATTATACTAGCAATAACAATCATAATATTAAAAGAAAATGTATATAATACTATTCCTACTGGTAGGACCATGTGATTGTTTCTGTCAATTACTATCTTCGATAATGTATTACTGTAACAAAACGATAACATTAGCTCTGTGTTTGGTTCTAGATTTTTTTATTATATGAGTGGTCACTAACTTCTTTCATTTTAGCTATATATTCACTTATATGTAGACCTGTTATAAGTAATAAATTAAGATTGTTTAATTTTTATTCTATTAAGCTATTAATGGCTGCCATATTAGCTAAGGGCAATAGTGGCTGTTACGATATTTTAATAATTACTTGTTAACAAATAATGCTGAAAGGGTTCATTATCCCTATTATTGGGTTCTGCTAATTCTCTCATGTTCTTATTATAAATTAAAATCAGAATAAAATCAAAAGTAATATGAGTACGGCCCCTATACATATACCAATTAAATAAAAGGAAACCTAATAAAGGTCAACCATTAATAATTAACAAGAGAAAACTGAGCAAATAACTCCTATTAAAATACATATGAGATGCTATATTGATTTTTTATAATTATAAACAGTTATTCACCGAAAAATAATGACAATTATACTTAAAAACATTCAGATATTCTACTGTATAAACCATTAGAAATACATTCTTAAGTCTGGAGAAATCAAAACGCATTTTACCCTGGAGTGTATTTTTTTTTTTAAACCTTAATAAAATAGCGAACTGAAAATATATTATACTGGCTTACTTTTATTTTTTTTCTGTGTGTGCAGTTGATCTCTGCATATAGAGGCATCTAATCCCTGATTTGCATCGCTTACTTCCCCTAGCTGCTCACAGGGCAAGAATTAACATCGAAGTTAGCCTACAAGGGTAGACGATAGCGCACGCCACTATAACCATAATTTCATTCTTAGGGAACAGGGTTCAGATAAGGGGTTTGACCTTCTGCTTCCCCTGCTAGGTTTGGTTAGGTGAAAACATAATTGCACCCTCTTGAGTATAGGAAAATAATCGCATACAACTATCCGCCACCCTTGTAGGGAGAAGAAGCTAAATCCTTTAGTGTAATTTGGATCCCTTGTAGCAGTTTGCCCCCTATTTTTTATTATTTTTTTTTACTAGCTACGTAGCTGGCATCATAAGAATAAAATTAAAAATAAGGAGTAGGCTTCGCCTACTCATAAGTGTAAGAAAATTATGTAAGGAAAAATTTACAACAAGCCTCCTTATCCAATAATCCCCCTACCAGGGGGTTCTTCGCCAGGAAGGGCTTATTTCTCATAACGCGGCTACTCTGACTTGATCCTGACATAACAGATCGGAAATCTGCGTAGGGGCTCCAACATTAATCTTATAAGCCGTTTAAATCAATATTTTTATTTTGTATTTGCTTTGCGACTTGTTTTTATTGGTTAGTAGGAGGAAAGCCTTCATCTCCTTAACTTTACGGAGCCAAAAGCTACGGGATCGCGAGCTTCATATTGAAACATATAATAATAGATATTACAAGTTCAACAAATGTTTATTAGATAAGGATGAAGAGAGTGGGGATCTGTAACATAACCAACTAACGTTTTTTTGATTAGTTAAGATAATTTGTAGATTTTTTTTGTGTTTCTAATCCCTTGAACCGAACATGAGGTTTATTAGAGAAAGGGGAATTTGGTCAGAAGTTACAGAGCCACCCCTTAGAAAAGGCTCCCACCTATAGGCGTCGAATATGAAAGATATTTTTTAGGTTGGCCCTAATTTATGCTTGCTGTTAGCCACACTAAAGACAACATCCTTACCAGCACCTTTAGCTTTAGCTTTGACAGCAAGGGGGGTAAAGGGAGGGTATGGGTTTAAGCATGTTATAGGCATGTACAACCCCTACAACCAAAGAACAACACTAAAAAATTAATTACCTCCTTAACAGTACATATAATATCTTAAATAATTTTTAATAAGAATACTTTATTTAATATATTGAGTAGTTTTTTTGAATTGTTATTGCTAATGATAACAAATGAGCCCTATGGTATTAGCAAGCTCTTTTTTAAGAAATAATTTTAAATAGAAATCAATTATGTTTCATCAATATGAGGGGTCGTCAAAATGACAAATCCCCATCATAATCCCCCATCCATAATCTGGTTTTCACGAATATTATTTCATATAGGCTGTTTTGAATCACATTTATGATTGTTATCTTGTATCTTCGTGACGTTTTTCTGTCTTAATCAACATCAGAATCAGAACTACTTCTTTTCCCTCTGTTTTAACTCTTTATTCTCCGGCGGGCATGAATTTATCCAAATTGTTGAGGCAACAAGTTCTTCCTAAGGATTTTATTCGTGAGGATCAGTTGAGCACTATCTGAAATTTTTGATTCAGCATCTCATCTTCGGGATATGTTGTGGGTACTAAGTAGGTTACTAGGATATCAAGGTTGAAGTAGAATTCTGACTAAAAGCGTTGTTCTGACGGAAGATTGTTGGATGCACTTCAGAACTATTTTGATTAATCTATCCCCCCTTCTAAATTTGACCTCACACCCTCTTGTTCATTAAGATTTTCACTTGGAGATGAAAACCCAGATAAATGTATCCCGTCGCTAGCCGGTAGATTCTACCCCTCACTAGTGGGGGATACTCCGCGACCAGTCAACCGACTATATAAAATTCACTACTGCTCATTCCTCTGTTGACTGTAATCCGACTAAGCGTCACTGATCTGAGCGAAAATAAAGGCAGAAAACTGATTCTATTTGGTTATTTATCCCATGTAGGTATGTTTAATCAGGGCCAGGATGTTCAATTAGGGCATTACATCTTTTGGCCCTAGTAATTGAATTATGATCCATAGGGGTGTTTTTCTCCCTTCAGGGATAGTACCTAGATATGCGGTCATTTATTTCTACCTTGTAGGGGCGACGGAGGTCCCTCCAGATTAAGTCAGGTATGAGAATCTGTACCATCTGCAGTTTTTTCTACATAAAAAATGGATGCATTAGTACTAAAAATTACTAGCAAATATTTATAATTTGTTATTTCTCTTTTCCTATTCATTTAGATCTTTTTTGTTGCATGTTTAAATTTGTATATTCGTTACTTTATGGTAGGGTCCCCAGTAATAACACAGACATAATAAAAACAGTCATTACAAGATCAACCAAAGGTGTCAGTAAAAATAACCTCATTTCATAACCAAATGGATGGTGATCTGATTAAAGATAGGCTAATATTCTTCATAGGCTACTACAGGCTATGAAGATTGTCCTCTGATGAATTAACGTGTAACCCATGGACCCCTGTTCAAAAGAAAGAAACAGAGTACCAAATACACCATCACTTATAGTAATGATGAAAACTACTACATATTCTATTGCTTGACAAAAAAAAGTGTCATGTTATTGTTTTTATTAACATTTTCTAATAATTCCTCATTTATTGCTTTAGCCTATTTTTCTTATTGAGCAATAATTTGCTATTTAACACCAATATTTTAAATATAATAAATATAAAACCACTTAAGATTAAGCAAGTTAGCCGTACACAAAAAGCTTTTTTTATCCTATATATGAGTCGTTGAACCTATCTTATTCCACAACATACGAACGTATAAATAGATTAGGCTACATATAATCTTTAAAATTAATTTAAAGAAGAGTCTTGCTGGTGTTACAAACCATAATTAATAATTTAAGTTTGTTACATATTATAAATTTATAACGGAGTTCATTGTAAGCTTACCTAGAGTTAAATAACCTCTAAAATAATAAATATTCTAATTATTTATATATACATTTAACTTATAAAGCTTCACTTCTTTCTTTTATTTGGTTTTATGTTTAAGAAAAAGTAAGTACTAATAGCTAATTAATCTCATATACTTCTATTCATACTTACCTCTTAACGAATTTATCTTTTCGAAAATACACTTCGGTTGGTTAAATCATCTTTGACAGGCCTTATAAATTTAGATAACTTTAATAAAATTAAAAAAACTCTCTTTAAAACGTTATACCTTGTAAAAGATATTTTTGAAAGAAAGCGAAGTAATTTTATCTTTAAATATCATTAAATTTTATATACACGCAATAATTTACTCATTCTGGTCTAATTTAAAGCTTCCCTCCAATCTTTCCACACCCTAATATACCCATAATTTTGTTAAAGTAAAAACCTTCTCCACTTCTCATCGCAGTTGAGAAATAGAGGAAAAACTAAATTAACATTATAACGCAGTGTAAAGTTTTCTATTAAATTGAAAGACTCTTCCATAAAATACCCTGTCCACTAACATAAATCCGGCAAATCAGTTTAGATTCTTTTTTTAATATCATTGTGTATAAATCACTAACAGCGTGTACACATTTAAAAAATTAGTGAAAATG
>JACYFI010001248.1:0-10124 GCA_020975735.1 Ophiocordyceps xuefengensis | reverse complement strand
CCTAGCATAAAAACAAAAATAGTAGCCTTTGAGAATTTATTAACCATGAAATGCATGTCCGATATGGTCTTTAGGCCTTAACAGAGGACTTAAGGCCTCAAATCCTAAAGTTCGCAGATAAATATTTTGTTAAAACTTTATTATTTTTTATTAAACTGTTATCTGTTGTAATAGGTACTATTTTTTATATTAGCTTTATTTTTTTGATTTCGTTTCAAGGGGCTTATTAGTTTGAACACGAAAGCGCTAAAGGACTGCAGGCGCTTTTTTTTTTTTGTGAGGGGGTGCGGAGCGGCCTTTAGCAAGACAAAAAATATAGGCCTAACAGCTAATCCTTACAAAAACTATTCAATATTTTTTTTATTTTGGGGTCTATTCCTTTTTTTTTATTTTATATTGTATACATATTACTTGGTCTATTTGTCTCAGATGAAAACTGCTAAAAATTTTAGAGAGGTTAGTGTTAAAATACGTGTGAAATATTTTCACCAATCCTATATCTATTGCTGACTTCTGTTTTTCAAAGTCCTAATAATATAGGGTTCTAGGCTTTGGAAAAACCTGTAGGAGTGGTATAAAAGGCACAACTAAAGATGTTTAAAAATACTTCGTTACCTCCTTAGCTAAGTAGTTTTGAATGGGCCCAGCAGGCAGCTTAGCGGGAGAGGATTTAACGGGTTACCGAGCCGTTTGCAAATACATGCAATAGTCTTAAGAAAAAAAAAAGATAAATTCCATACGCTTTTCAAATAGTGGTCTTGGAAAAAACACCAATCTAATTGATGAAATAATTGGACCTAGTAGGCCTTCTCCATCCCAACCTTCAAGCATGATATAGGATACAAGGATGAGTTTTTAGAGCCTAATTAACTGATTGCACTTTTATATTTATAATAAATTTGAGCATATTAAGTTGTATGTTAGCAAGATATGATTTCTTGAAGAATTGGTGAAATTGAACATATAATAAAAAATTATTTGCGTGAAGGTTCCATTTTCTATATACTTAAAAAGGGACCATAATACTGTATAACTGTATGATTCCAAAATATTTTTGTTTATGTTTATTAAGTTTAATTTGTTAATTTCAGGCTAGTATTTCATCAGGTTTTATATAATGGGAACTTTTTTAACTACATAGATATGATATTTGTTAGTGAAAGTGTTACTAGAATTCTAAATTTAAATAATTCTTAAATAATAAACGTACAAGGGGAGGCTTAGGCAATGCTTGTCCACATCGTTCCACCCTGCGAGGCTAATAAATCTTAAAACAGAAAATTAACATTTCAAATTAATTGAAGGGAAGAGTCAAATTATATAGAACTTAGATTAGACTAAAATAGGCAATAAAAAGTCAAAGTTAGTGCAGCTATAAATTTATTGAGGGAGGATCGTAAAACTATATAAGTACTCAAAAAAAAAAATGAGGGCTGCGCTTTTTTTGTGAGTGTATGGGACGTGCCTTAACAAGAAAAAAATATGCTAAAAAGCTCTAATATACCTTCACGATTAGTTAATCATTTATTACTAATACTTTGTAAAACTACATAACAATGAAAAAGTTAGTACAAATGCTAGCAAGACTGGGTGAAACGGTCATAATTTTCCGTTCTAAAGACAGCGGTTCGTTAATTTAGTGAATCGCTCAGAACTGTATCACCGTGGGTGGCCTGAATGCTGCTCAATTGTACAATCGAATACTTCTTCATTATTAATGCAGAGCTTGCGCTATTTAGCCTATCATACACACCATGACTATAAACATAAAGTTTAAAAGTGAAGTATTGGATTCTCGTCCATCCCGAGGGGTCCTATATTTTAATTTAATACCAGAGCGTTTTCGTAAATTAGTAAACAATATCAGCTAGCTCGTAGAAACCGTATATTTGGTTACATGGCATGGTCTCCTATGAATGTCTAATACGGAATATTAGGTTTTATATCGTTGAGGTCACCACTGATATAACCTGTAGGATCTGGACGTGTGATAAACTACAGGGGGTGTTCGACGGTAAAAATCTTCCCTAAGTCGCTCGCGAAACCTTTCTGTAATAAATAGTCCAACTCGTGATTAGTTGGGATACAATCTATTTATATTCGGAAATAGCAGTACTTGGGTATTCGGTAAAAGATACTGGGGGCAATTAACTATAACAATACAATGATAAAATATACCTAATTTTACCTTTCGAAATTTTCTGATATTTCTCTAACATATAGACCAAGCCTTACACCGATTTAAGGAATTTTGGGTTATTTCCTAGCATGGAATTTAAATAAAGGTAAGGTTCGACATTTGGGTGTAAAAAATTTTTCGATTGTTTTTCAACAAATTGGCAATACAAATTAGCACATTATATAGAAAACAAGTAGGGATGGAGGTCCGTAACATAGATAAAATTGAAGAATAAAACAAAGGGAATTAAATATATTTGTGTAGGCAATAAACAAAGGGCTGTTTATTATATATATCTTGATAATCAATGATTCAAATTTGTAACTGTAATCTAAGGTATAATCAATGATTCGGGCTTAGGAATGAACCAAGTAATATTTGAATAATAGAATTATTAACTCAGCGCTTAAAAATGATTAGCTTGAGATTATTTTTATTTAAGCTGGGTTTGCTCAAGGCTCCTTGGTTCTTCTATATTAATGCTTGTTAAAAGCCCAAGAGATGAAATAGGGGATAGCGCAACTTTAGAGTTAATTCATAAAAACCACAAGGATAAATTACTTATAGAACTTATACATGTACTATTTTAACAACAACCGCGTGATATTACCAAGATAGCTCAGGTTACCAGTGGTCTTTATTAGAATAAAAGCTCCGATTTTAATAAACAAACGAAAGCTCGTTTATAAGTTATTTCGAATTAAGGTATCATGTTTTATTGGTTTGATAACAGTTGTAAATTATAAAAGTTAGAAAGTAATATAGAATGATTAGAGAAGTAAGATATTTTACAAAAGTCAAAGGTATAAAAAAAGATTTAAGTTATTGCATACCTAAAGACCTTTCAGAGACCAAGTCCCGCAAGAAAGTTATACTTATGTACGAAAAAAGCAATAAGAACAACTTTTTTGTGAATACCGAGCTGCTGTTCCCCTGTTTTATTTACTGCTTTTTTAGCAGGCAGTAAAACAGTTACGCACGCCGACACAAAAAATAATAGCTAACGCAGGCGTGTAACTCCGCAGCTCCGATTTCTTCTGTGCACGCAAATAAAATAGTTTGTCATGCTCAGTCTTCTTAAGTTTTTTCTTTTTCCCATGAATCAGGGGTCGCAAGACTTATTCTTGAAAGTTCGGGGGAACCATAATAGCACGATTAGCTTTAGTCAGGGGGGGGATCCTTTTTTTTTATTTGATATCACTACGTTAAGGCTGGCTAAAAAAAATATCAAAGGGACTGACAGACACAATAGCAAAAACATAAATAAAAAAACACGAAAAAATAATGAGCAAGCAAAAGCATTTAAGATTGATTAGCTTCTTACAACCCTTGCATAGTGGTATTTGGCGATTCCTTGGCATTTTCCACCTAGGGCTTAACCCATAGTATGATAATAATGTTTTTAGGGTCATCTTCCAAGATAGCTGCCTAAACGTAACAGGTACCATGATTTCACCTTTAGGGTACTAGGAAGATAAGAGGGATCCGGGGTTTACCATCAGGAATAAGAGCATATATTACATAGAAGCACTGGTTTTTTCAAACATTATATGGGTTAACAAAGTTCGGTTATGAGGTTTCTTTGTGTTTCGATAAAAGCATACCCTATGTTAGGTAGCTATTCATTTTCTTAAAACTTATGATTATGTTCCTTTGGGACTAGAGCTAGTTTTTGCAGCTGCAAACATTAATTTAATTTGCAATCCCTTTAAGGATATAGATTTTTTTCTTTGGTTAGCTACGTGCCTCCGGGCTGGTCTATAAAAAATGACACCTCAATGTTCATTTTATAGCGAGTTCGTCTTTATTGGTGGTTACAATCGGAAGGGTTTAATAATCCACCTTAGGCTTCCCTTAAAGTATACTATAAGCCGGGGAAAAATTCTAATAATGCATACTAAATTACTTAACGATAAAAGTGACAATATGTATTTTGAACCAACCAGCAGGAAACCAACAGACTGAATTCTTATAGGGTCCTTAGAGGACTACAAGTAATCCATTAAAAAGTAATATAAGTTACCACGTATGAAGATTTAGTCCATGACAATAAAATTATAAATTAATTACAGTTACAGAAAATTAAAGACCAAGTCTAAACTTGAACGGAAAAACAAAAAAGCAGCGTCTTGCGCCTAAACAGGTTATAACCTATAAAATATTATAGTAATTTGGAAAAGATAGTAGCTTTTAAGTAATAAAACAAGAAAAAAAGAATAAATCAAGGGTATATTGTTTAAATTAAAAATATAACAACAAACACGTATACATAGGAAGCTGTTACATTGTAGCTAATAGACATGAAAAACTATCTTTAATACCTTCCATTTTTAGAAACTAAGTAGACAAAAACTTTCTAATATGCCGATATTAGAAAGCTTACTTAAAAAACGATAAAGAAACATTCCGTCACTTTGAATATTACATTTGGTAGATATTCAAAAAACTTAAATTAATAGAGAGACTTCTATATAACAATAATGTAGTTCCCTACTAGATGTACCGAAACCAAGGTTATTCCTCGAACGGGTTTATGTACAAACAAGAAGGAAAACTAAAAACTGTTATCTCCTTAGCTAAAAATAAGTTACACTCTTTACAAACTAAAGGCTGATAGTTAGAAGTTTAATAGGAGAGAATAATACCTTTTTTATGCCTTACCATAAAAGACAATTCTTTCAGAGGGTAAAGAAGCAATGATGAAAAGCTAGGGTTCGGGATATACCGGTTAAATGTTATAAATTCCTTTAGAGATTATAGTAAATATTTCGCCATCTTTAGTATCTTTATTTCCAAATTAAATTAAATCCGTAATTCTCACGTACACTTTTAGAAGGGGAGTGATAAAGCAAAATAATTATTAGAGGGTGGAATGTATTTGAGCTGTATCCGAATATATTTGAAGAGTCTACTAATATAAAAAGAACTGAAATTCTAATAAATTAAAAAGAATTGAGTAGATAGCTAAACAAAAATAGCCCTTTATAAAAAAGGCGAATATTCGTTACGTATGCGGATATAAATCTTTATTAAGTAACTACGTCTGGAGTAACAGCAGCAGCTAATACTCAACTTACATCAACATACTATTAAAGAAAAGTTGCAATTCAAAAAAAGAGTATACAAAAATTATTATTTATTATGAAAGGATTAAATTATTCAATTTATTTGTAGGTGGATTGTTAGCTAACTCTTCACTGATTTAGCTTCCAACGATACAGTTTTTAATTTAGTATTAAAGTGCTACCAATATATTTTGGTTATACAATGACACGAATAAGCCAACATCTCTAGGTCTTAGTTTCTTAATAATGCCAAGTTATAATGGATTATGTCGATAAGCAGTAAACTATTAAACAAAAATAATAAAAATAGTATTTGGAGTAGGGGCTTGAAATGGACCGGGATTGACGGTAGTATCAAGGTAACACATTTTACGTAAACCTCCTTACCATACGCAGACTTTAAGGTATAAAATCTCATCTAAACCCTTAATCTGAATTATTAATATGCATGGTTGGGGTTGTGTCAAGTGTAGGTGGAACCTGTTAAGATTACTGGAAAGAGGCTGATTTTTATTTGAAGGTTGTAAATAAAAAAGAGAAAGTAATATTTATTTGAAATCAATTAAAAAATATTTGATATTTATCCTCCTTTAACTTTCAACAAAAATCGTGTCGAAACTTGCCTTATTAAAAACTGTTTAGGCTAAAATTCAAAGGTAGAAAAAAACACTTAATCCACCAGGAGGATACTAAATTAAAGAGCAATAGCTATTATATGCTAATTTTAAGGCACCTACTTATTTACAGATTGTTATCTGTTTTATAGAAGGCGGGGGTTGTTTTTCCTTTGGTAGATCGGAAAGCAAATTTCTTTCCCAAATTTAGGAAACGAGACATACCGGACGTTTATTACATTATAGTTATTATAAACAGGTATTATGAAGTAAATCAATACAGTTTCGTAACCCCTTATAATCAACTTCTTATTTTATTAAGAAGTATCAAGATAGAGCGCATTTAGCTAAAATAGTTGGCAGTCATGTGTACTAACCTATCCTTTGTTAGGAGAAAAAGTTGCGGAGTCCATTTAGAAAAAATTCTAATAAAATGTCTTTGTACGTTCCGTGTGGGGGTCATGCCACCGTGAAAATTTTCCTTAACGTTGTTTCGGTAAATATTATTATAATTAATTTTTGTCTAAACGGTGAGGCCTAATATAGTTCTTTCTTGATGCGGAAAAAGATAGGTAGTGTAAATGTACCCGTACCCCCATTTTAAGGTAAATACGTGGAAACAAAGGCACTTAAATGTCACGATTTTACTTTCCAATAGGAGATCCGTGAGACTACAACGTGCAATCGAAAAGTTTATTAGAGTTTAAAATCAATTAAAATAAGTTTTAGATCCGGATCCACTGCGTTGAGCAGTGTTGTATGCTAAATATTTGAGCAACCATAACTGACCTTACTAAGGTAGGTTGCTCAAAATGGCGCTGAGTAATTTTTCATTATTCTGAGCAAATTGGACTAATATCGAACTATATGTATCAGGTAGTCATTTAATTTTTATATATGAATTCGATCTACGTATTTTAGCTAGATCTAAGGTGGAGCTTTAACTTTCTATTTAAATTAGGTTGAATTAATAATTTTCATATCTAATAACTAAAAACTTAGATATTAATATAAATCGCCAGAAAGAAACCATAAAAGGATTCTATCGAAATATACGTCCAATTCATTTAATTTCGCTTTGTCCTTTCATAATTTTTTTTGCATTGTTTTTTATTTATGTATAATAAATAAAATTAAGATCCTGAAAACGCAGCGAAGCTGGCATACAAAAGAAAAAATAACTGGGCTTGAAACACCGCGCCGATCAAAAGTAATTTAAAATAAAATAGATAAGGATAACAATATACTAATATTTTCCTATTCCTGATAGCGGGATAAAATAAGATGGATAAAAGATATATTGATTTAAGGACAAGTTCTTTCTCTAAAAAAAATTTAGTCATTTAAAATAGATTATTCCGAAATAAATTGCATAATAGGATTGATAAGAAAATTTCAAACGTATCAAAACACTTTAATGTTGGGTAAAATAATCAATCAATTTTAAAATAATTTTATATCTGACATATATAGTTATAACCTTAATGAAAAGTAATATGATTTTATTTTTGTTAATAAAATAAATGAAGTAGTAATTGAGAATTAAGGTGAAGTGTCAGAAAAAGATTTCGTATTAGATAACATAGATTTCGATATAAACCTTGAATACTATAATAATTTAAAGTTAAATGATTCTTATTTTTTCAGGAATTAATGAATCCAAAGGTTCTAAGTTTTTAATTTAATTTGTAATAGAATGATACATCTAAAGGTTAAGCTAATTAATTTTACGTTTCAAATTAATCCTTTATTGGATTTATACCCTATTGTAAAAACATAAATACCCAAACATAGTAATAAAATCTCGAATATATAACTTTTTAAATGTTTCGAATCAAGTTAGAGCCATGAATCTCTTTGTATGAGTATTTTTATCTAATAGATTATACTCTGGATTTTAAGTTTGATAGGAGTAGTTATAATAAAAATAATTTGTTATCTATCCGTGATTTTAAAGGATTGCAATTTTCGATACTTTGTGAAATATAAAAATTTATTCAGATTTTTTGTATAAGAATTACCCAGTTACAGAAAATCCTTTTTAACGATCTAGAGTTCTTTATCTCACAAATTTGCGTGTTTTATCACCTTCGAGCTCTTAAAGAATGAGATAGTCCAATAAAAAGGGCATTTGCGCAATATATTAATGATAATCCAAGTAGTATTATAATTTTATCGAAAGCTGTTCTATTTTTCTTTTAAATTGTTGTAGGCTGACATGTTTATCTTGCTTGGCATTGCAAACTTTCGCACTAATAATATGATCTTACACATAATTCTAAAGTAATAAATTGTTGCTTTGCTTATAAATTTTTTTCCTAGTTAAGGCGCTAGCTTAGCTGGACCGCTTGACCGACCTTAGGAAAAAATTAGTACAAGAATGATTTGTTTTACGGGCTTCCGCACTTCCGCTCGTCGGACAAAGGAATTTTTTAAGATTTATAATTATATGTTGCTGCGCGGGATTTTTCATATCGCTCGCGTAGCACCCCCTTACTTGAAGCACCCCTCCATGCTGACGCGAGGGGGTGATCGAGTAATATAAAATTACAAATTTAAATCTCTTTAGTTTTTTTGTTAATATTTAGGAGTTAATTTTATACTTTATAAGGTAAAGTATAGTAGTGATACTATTATTGTTTTAAATATCCTATATCCAAAAGTTATGTTGACGTTCGCTATTAATTATCTGATTAATTATTGATAACTCATATTTTATACAAAATAAGGTATTTCAAAGAAAAATTCACTTTAAATTTATAATTATTCCTTTTAAATATTTATTATTGGCTAATGTTATTTATATATTTTACTTATAATTGTAATTCTTTTTTTTTACCTCCATTGGCTTTATTAATTCAGTTTAAAAGGTTAGGTATGGATATCGATAATAAAGGGTTCTAAAGAATATGAATTAATAATAAAAAAAGGGTTTTTTCAATACAAAACCCTCCCTAAAAAACCTAGCAAAAATCTAAAGCTACTATTTTGACACAGATCTAAAGAGATATCAAAATAAAAAGGTACCCTTCAAAGAGCGCTGAAACACAAATTACTAAAATAACAACTTCGTAGAATTCCCATACTAATGGGTTTAAATATTGAGTTCGGTACTGAGTATCGGCCCCGATCTTTTAGCCTAGTAGGAAAATGAAAACACCAATTAATTTATAGAAAAAAGACATAGATTTTATCTTTTTAAAAGAATCAATTAGATAAAAGTAGAGTTGAAATACAAGCTTACACAAAATCCGGAAAAAAATTAAAACCAAAGACATAATAATCGTAAAAAAAAAGGGGTAAAAGAATATTTTTTCCATTGATGAATATAAAATTATCTTTGAAAAATCATATAGAGGTTATCAAAAAGGGTCTTAATTTTAAATGTTAAAAATCCAAAAAAGATAACTTAAAAAAAAACAAGCTTTGAGACTCTAAAAAATAAGTAAGTAATCCCTTATCACTTTTGAGAATATGTGCATAGGGAACGCGTGCATAGAAAAAATAAAGGAGGGCTTACTTCCGGTGCTATGCAGCAAGAAAATATATTTTTTTTATAAGGGCTACACCCCAAATAAGTGCTAACTCTAAATATCGCCTTAACAGTTTTTTGGTAAAATCCATTTAGAAAAGCGGTTAAGGGTTGTAACGGCGGGCCTATCTGTGGGTAAAAGGTTATACTTATTCAGCAAATTGTCTTAGGATGCGTTGGGTTATCTCCTAGCTGCGGGCAGGCGTACCTTATTTTAAAAGGTAGTTGACCCCGGGAGGAAATAGTAAGATAGTTGAAACAGGGTTACCGGACCTGTAATAAGGGTTCCGAAAGGTCCTATATCTTGGGGTTTAAAAAACTAAGTGTTTTGCTAATTATTTATTCTTCACGATGAATAGACTTACTCAATTTTTTCTCCATTTAACAGGTCAATACAAATCCCTTTTAAGTTCATATTCAAATAGAGAGGTGGTTTGGATGAATGCTTTGGCAGAGTTAAAAATCTAAATTACTCTGTTAAGTCAATCTAGTAGTTATGTTAAATCACATTTAAATAAAAACCTTAATTTTTGGCTGTTGGTAGGGGTGTAACATACATAACATGCTAAGAATAAAAAAAGTAGATATTAAATCTGTAGAGAACAGACATTATTATAAAACACTGGGAATAACAAATTATAATTCCATAATATCGTAGAAAGTAAGTAAAAAAAGTTTTAAAAACCCAAGATACAATTTTCTACGGGTGAGTTCATCCCTCTTTAGCATTAGAA
>JACYFI010001246.1:0-13497 GCA_020975735.1 Ophiocordyceps xuefengensis | reverse complement strand
GGAATATAATAAAAGGATTTTCTAAAATTAAAAACAATAAAGGATGAGTGCTAACACCAACAGATAGAAAATTAAGAGCTCGATGACCTCCTAATGGGTATTAAATCCCCTACTTAATGCCTATGAATTACCTGTTATTAAATACGTAAATATTATAAATCTAGTGGAGGCAAACATATTAGCGGGGTTCGCCCAACCACTCTTTAAATTAAAGGGGGATAGGAAAAGGACTTTAGATGGTACATTTAGACTGTAGTATTAGGCCTTATATTCACTTTGCTTTCTAATGAGTTTACTATTTCTTTGTTTTAAAGTGTTTTCAAAAGAAATAATGTTTATATACTATTAAGTAAGTTATTAACTTTTAAGATTATTGACGATATTGCAATAATAAACCTGGCCCTTGTAACCTGAAAATTCCATAACCATTTCACAATATTTAGGCTGTAGGCTAAAACTGTTTTTAAAAAGATTATTATAGTACGAAAAATCAAAGATCAATCTTACCTCCTTTTGAGTAACAGGTTTTACAGATGGTTGGAAGGGAGTTTCAGTCTTAAAAGTCCAAAGAGTAGGTTTCTACACGTTCAGGCTATAATGTACCCTGAATTCTTAAATAGGTCATAATCGAGATTCTTTATTTACTAAGGAAAAAGTTTCATACTTTTGTTTGGGATAGGGTACAATAATAGTATGTTAGTAAAAAATAAGGTCAAGCAAAGTGTCCATTCCAGCAAGGACTATGGGCTAAAAAATTATACCTCCATTTTTAGATAGGATACCCTTATTGACTACAAAAGAAAGGCAGGTTTATTCTTATAAACAACGCTAAAATTATTACTTTAACAGGTAAAAGCACGCTCTTGATATTGAAGGTAATGTATGAGCTTATAAAATATAAAGGGATCTATGAACAGATGCTGTTGATAATGTAAAAATTCATTTTCTAAATTTTAAAATTTCTACCCTAGGCTTAGTGATTGATACAAGATAATTAATAAGTTAAACTGATTTGCTGGATTTGTAGGGATTGAGAGGTTATTTTTAATGTAAGATCATTATTAATAGAAACTAGACAAGCTGATTAGTATTAGTTTCCCCATTCTCAACATGCGAGAGACGGAAAGTATTATAACAAAAATTTTTTATGGGTTTATTAGGTGTAGAAGATTGAGAAAGCTTTAATCAGACCAGCTAAGGTAATTGATCCGGTACATAAAATTCTATGATATAAAAGAATAAATAGTAATATCCTTTCTTTCCAAAAATATACTTACAAGGTATAAAGTTTAGAGTTTATTTAGTTTTATGTAAAAAGTTCAGGAAGATTTAAGCTGTTAAAGGATTCTTTAAACAAACCGAAAGGTTATTAAATAGATAAATTCCTCTTAAAGTAGTTGAATAGAAGTAAAGAGATTAATTGTAGCCTATTAGAACTTTCTTTTTTCACAAACAATAAAAAGAAAAAATAATGAAAAAAATGGAAACGCGTTTGAGTTTAAAGTATATATAAACAATTACAATTATTATTTTAGGGTCATTTTTGTAACTTAGCTAAGATCTAAGGAACTATATAATAAATTTTTATATAATATTAAACAATTATATGTTAAAGTAATGGTTGTTTACGAACGAGAAGCTCGTTGAATTTAATTTATAAGATATTATGTGCCTCAATCTTCTTTCAGTTACTAGAGTTGAATTACAGAAGGTTCAACGCTCATATAATAGATAAAAACAGTTTTGGTTGGTGTACGCACTATGGACTAATTAAGTGACTTTATACTTTTTAATATATTTAAAACTATTGATGTGTAAACGCAAAATTATTGACATAAGAAAAGTCAGAAGCAATACATGAGAATTATTTGAAGATGTTATAAAAAAACATTAACAATGTAACCTTTTTTGCTCAAGCACATAGAATTAGTGATTTTAATCCGGATTTTAACTATAACGTGATGGAGTGTATTTGGTACCTGTTTCTTCTTTGGGCTAACAGCGTTCCTAGTTGGGGTTCCACGTTTATCATAGTAAAACTTTCAATAGGCTTGTAAGGGCCTATGAAAATATTTAGCCTATATTTACAAATCACCATTCATTTAGGTTAGGAATCGGAGATTATTCTTTCTAGCACTTTGTGTTCTTGATATGACCTGTCTTGAATTTTCCTTCGATGTAATTAACGGAGGGTCATAAGATTTTAAATAACCGTATACAAATAATCATGCCACAAAAAGATAGCGTATAAAATGGAAATGAAATGATAAAATAACAAATATGAATATTGAGGATATTTAGTACTACTGGCAATCATTTATATGTTAGACGCCGGATTGGTACAGAATTCTCATACGTACTTAAGTCTGGAGGACTCCGCGCCACAAGGGAGAAATATTAATGGACCGCAATTTAATACCTATGCTGAAGGAGAAACACCCATGAGAATCCACCTTCCTAATACTAGGGCAGAAAAGAAATTGCCTAATGAATCCTGACCCCTTGATAACATACTTCTAATGGAGGAAATACAAGTAGATGAGATTTCTGCTCTTCTCGATAGTGAACGACTTAATTGTTGATTCAGTCCCCGAGAGATTCAGACAGAGTGAATTATTATAGTTCGGTCTGAAGGTCGTCGAGATTCCACCTGTGAGGTAGAAATCTAACCCAGCAGCGGCGGACTACCGTTATCTTGGTTTTCACATACTCCAAAAGTCGAAAATTTTTGAACTCACACGACGGGTGAGGCGGCAAACTTTAGAGGGGGGGATCGAATAATCAAATTAGATCTAAGAATTACATCCAACCATCCTCCTTAGAACAACCTTTATCCAGAATCATCTCAAAACTTTATCCTAGGTTAATACCAGTTACCAACTAACCGTAATGATTGAAGGCTAATCAAATTCAAAGAAGGTAGTCAATTCTGATCCTAGAATTAGTAATCTAAAAGGATGAGCTGCCGCCCAACCATTTTGATAATTCATGCCGCTGGAGAATAAAGGAGTAAAAGGAGGGAGAAGTGATTCTGTTTCTGATGTGATTATGACAATAAACACGTCCGAAAATCAGAAGGTTACACAATAGTAATGTGTAAACAGCTTTAAATAATGATAATTCGAAACAAGAGTTATGATTGGGATTAGATGAGACTTCTATTGACGAACCTTATATTGATATCATAATTGATTTCAATTAAAATTATTTTTCTTTAAGAGCTTGTTAATCACCATAGTAGGGGGCGCATATTGTATTGCTTAGCAATAACAAATTCAAAAACCCTTACTTCAATATTATTTAAAACCAATAGAATCTTTAGTATAAATATTTAAGATATTTATTATTAAAGAGTCCATATTATTTAGTGTTGTTAGTTAGTAGGGTGAAAACATTGATACCATGCGTACCATACGCTCCTTTATCCCCTTGCTTGCCAAGGTAAAAGCTACAGGGGAGTCTTGGTAATTAGATATCTTGTCTTTAGGTGGTGGCCTAGGCAAGGGCTATAAAAATGCCAAACCGGTAAATAATTATCTTTATATGTAGGCCTATAGGTGGCTGCTTCTAGGTGGCTTCTAACTTCTGACAAATCCCCTTTACTCTCATAAACTTTCGGTTGAGGTTTAAGAAGCACAAAAATCTAAATGTAATTTTAAACTAATCTAAAAAAATCTAGCTTGATATTTACCACAGTGCCCCTCTCACCTTATACTAAAACATTTTGTCTGTTCTTGTAAATTATTATTGATTGTTTTAATTATGAGCCACTTGATCCTTAGCTGTCCATAAATTTAGGGAAGAAGGCTTCGCCACATAGCCAATAAAAAATTATCCGAAAGCCAAAATTACCAAAATAAATATATTTAACGGCTATAAGTTATGATAGACCTACCAGATTTCACGATCTGGATAGTCAGGGTTTCCAAGTCTGACCTTTAGGCCTTTTATGATTTAAAATAGCCCTTCCGGCGAAGGAACCCACTGTAGGGGATATTTAGAAATTAAGATCTGTGATTAAAATTTTTCCTTTACATATTTTTACCACTCTTGAATAAGCGGAACCCTGACTATCCTTTTATTTTTCAGTTTTATTCTTAATATGACAAAGCTCACGCTGCTAAGTAAAACAAATATACAAAAAATACGCAAACATAGGACAAGGAATAGTAACTAAGGATGTAGACTTCCTCTTTTCCCTATCAGAGGGTTGGCAGGCATTGTAGATGTATTCACTATCCTCGAAGAGGGGATGCATTGTATGTTTAACTAACCAACCAAGAGGGAACAGAAGTGTCGGAACCCCCTTATCCTGAAACCGGTCACCTAAGGATATTGAATATGTTATTCGTGGGGGGTGGCTATCGATACCCTTATGTAGGCTGCTTCGATAGTTATGTCCTGCTTGTGGACCAAGCTTCAGGAGTCAAGGATGCAAAAGCACAGGATTAGGATGCTTATATGTAGGAAGTTAACTGCGCACACAGAAAAAATATTAAAATAGCCCCAAGTATAATATTTTATGCCGTATTTTTAGGGTTTAAAAACAAAAAAATAAAAAAGCCAGAGTCAAATGGGGGTTTTTGATTTTCGAACCTTATAAACGATGTATTTTCCAAATGGTTATACAGTCAGATATCCTAGGATGTTTTAAGTATTAATTGCATTATTTAATCCGAGTATAAACGTAGTAATAATACAATCCTATAGCTCTTTTTCGTTTAAATAGGGATATTTGCATCTATCTTCTTTTATTTAATATCCTAAGGTTAAACCTTTATACGAGGTTTCTCTTTTAATTTAATTTGTATTTATAGGTGGCCGTATCTATATTATCTGGTTTATTTATTCTGATTTAATATATAGGAACCCCAAGTGAATTACAAACCAATAATTGAAATAGATATCCCTTTAGCCTTATTTTCGGTAACAATATTATTAATTAGCATTACAGCCAATATTGCACTTTTACTACATGGCACAATTAATTAGTTATATTAGTAAGAATTAAATAATCTAATTTATTAACTTATAAAAGTCAACATATTAGGTGATATTAATAGCTTAAAGGTAGAAGTTAGGTTCTACCACCTCACATTATAAATAAAAATCTAGAACCAACCACTAATGTATTTTGTTACCTAGATAATCATGAATGGTATTATATGAGACTAGAACAAGTCACATTCTAAGTAGGACAAATATATTATATGATTCTTAAATAATGATTGGTTTATTGACTAGGTTATAATCTTATTATTAAGCGAATGATAGGTGCTATAATAAATTACGAATAAAAAAGATAACCAGAGCTAAGCAATATATTCATATTGTTATTTTTTAGCCAAGCAAGCTATAAGTTGAATCTTTCTCTACTGTTTCTCTCCCTTAAGTAGTACTTATGTTTAGCTTTGTCTTAGCATGTATAAGCTAAAGTTAAATAGTCTACTTAATTTCGATTCAGCACTAAAATGACAGTATAAGGAATAGTTTGGTCTTACGTCTTAACCAGTAAATGACTTAATCTTTAGTTATACCAATTTTACTTTCTTCTGTATTTTTAAAGACTTCCTTGTTGTAATTCTGAATATTTCAAAACTGGCTTAAAACTACACACTTTAATTTAAAAACAAGGCCTCGCTGAATAGGTAATATCTACCTCTAAAATGGCTTTCAACAGGTAGCTTCGCTCCTGTTTCGATTTTATATATAAACCCTGCCCCTGCGGATCGTGCAAAAAAATAGGGGCGGCTGTTTGCATGTTTATATACTTCAACAGAATAAGCCCTGTTAAATAATAAAGCTTGCGTCTTTTTTGCACGTTTTTAGGAAAAAAATAAGGGATTACAGCCGGTGGATACAACAGAAAAATATGTGAGCATGTATTATTTTCACAACCAACAATAACCTAAATTCTTTCTTTTTCATACTGCTGCGTTAGAGTAGATAGATTAAGTAGCTTCGCTGATTTAGATTGCTGCGCCTGCTCTCCTGGTGTAATATGTTTATATGAAGCACTGCTATTTTATATTTATGTGGCTACTAAATAAAATTTAAAGGAGCTAACCGTATATTTATTAAAAAAAAATAGTGAAATTTAGTCGAATTTGGTAGAACGCTTGGGTCAGTAACAACACAAATGTAAAGGGGTTAAATCCTTTATTGGTCTGATTTTTTTAAATTATAAGTTCAATAAAGATCAGGACTGTTATATTGTGGATTTATAACTTCCTTTTTGATCTAAATGCTTATTTTTCCTTCAGGTACGGGTGGGGTGGTACGCTTCTGTTGCTGCAGACCTTCTATCTTAACTCTTATCACCTCTTTGAGGAAACTGTCTCGCTTAAAGCTGTAAAAATTACTAAAAGCAAAAACATAAAAAAAATAAGATCTGTTCATAAGGGGGAGCTTTTACTTTCCATATCTGAACCAAAGATTATAGATATAGGTTGTTGTACTGCTACTAAAAGAGTAAATTAAAGATTCGATCGGTGAAAATATATACACCTGTCGGGATTACTGGGTGGAATTGAAAGTACGTAATATATAGGCCTCGCAAAGTATCTTAAATATATAGAGTATCAAGATTCCTTAAACTCTAATCGGTAAAGTGTATCTTCTTGATAGAAGAATGATCCATACAGCGTCGATCGCCCTGAGCAAATTAGCCTGCCCGATTCTTGATTCGCTGCATAAGCTATCCTCACCCGTTCCTAAGGACTATGAATAGGTTATATAGTGGCAGTGGCTAATGAAACCTTTTGGTAGGCTAGCATTTTCGGATGTTATTGTTGCTTTGTGGCGCAAGCCTAGGGAAGTAAGGATGCAAAAGGCAAGGGATAGGATTAGAAGTAGGTAAAAGGAAAAAATATAGGGGGGGAGGGGATCCACCAAGGCCAGGATGTTAAGTTATTAAAACACGTATAATAAAGAAGCTTATAAGCGACAGGCCTTTAATATGTACGATTGAGCAGAATTGGACCGAGTTGGTTTAGGGTTGGTAAGTTTGAATTTATTCAGTTGATTAACCACAGCCGTTTTCGAATCGGATATTCTGCCTGTAAGGCTAGTTTATACTGGGCAGTTGGCTTTTGTACTTAGCTACAGCTTAATTCTAGCCCCCCTTAAGCATCCTGTTACGCCTGTTGGTAGCAGATAAAAAACCATAAAAAAGTGTAGTTTAATTGGTAAATGAGGAAAGCTTTTCAAACCTATCACATTTCTGGTTCAAACCACTACTTTGAGTTAAATAATGACAGATACGTATAATATATCGCTTATAAACCTATTGTTAACCGTTAAACAATAAAATGTTTGCTTTGACCCTATCTCGAAGTAGATCGGGGTGGTAACCATTACACCCTTGTGGCCTAGCACATTTGCCCACCCCTGTAGGGAGTGCAAAGGCAAGGGATCAGGATAGAAAAATTAGGTTCAAAGAAGATTGTGTGACGGCAAGGCTTGTAATGAAACCTCAAGGGCTGCTTGGTTTACTATTGAAGAAAATAAAACAGGCTATGCTGGTGCTTTATTATTCTGCAATTCCGCTGCATAAAAAGTGTAAGAGGAGTGTTACATTAAGTTACTGTTTACTATACACCGTATAGAAGTAAAGCATTACATAATTTTCCTGTATCGAAGAGATCAGCCATCGCCATCATAATCTCGAACGAGATCGGGGGGGGTGGGTGCAAAGCCAAAGAAGGGAAAACCGTGACGGCGCTCTCAGGAATATCACAATGCAGCTGCAAAAATGGAATAATTATAATTCTCATGAACATTTCATAGGCAACGCTGTCCTTACTTTAATTTCTTTTCAGGTCGCACATTACCCCTATCTGGGAATGAGGTCCTTTGCCGCTTCCGTAGGGTACAGAAGATAAAATAGTATATTATTGCATATTTTGTGCTGCTAAGCAAGATGGATTATTCCATATCGTTTTTAGTATTCTATGAAGGTTATTATAAATTTTCCACAATTTTATAATAATAAAGGGTCGAAAGGCTGATTACATAGTAATAGATAATATTACTTGAAGTTTTGTAGTTATATTTTCACTACGTAGTTTTAGTGTTAATAAATGGCCTAACCCTGTAATTACGATGTCGAAGATCCACAAACGGAGTATGCTGAGTGGTTAAAGCGCCTTTCTTGGGGGAGAGGTTTTTCGTGTGTTAGATTCATCGTACCCCCGACATAACAACTTACCTTACTTGAACATGTAGTAAATACAGTTTAAACACACAACGATATTAAAGTATTTACTTGTAATTATATAGGTTATAAAAGTAAAGTATTATGGAATTTTATGCCAATGTTCAAAGAAATCTTTTTATATCCATAGGCAATAAAACTCCATATTTTAAACCGCTCTGGTGAAAAGGGCTGATTTGAAACCCGCTAGGTTTTAATACCTTTATTTCTTATGCTAAAGCTCTTTATTTTGGAAAGTTTATATTAAAGAATGTAAACTTATTATTACTATAAAATTATATTAAAAATTTGTCTTGCTGCGATCTCACATGCCCAATTTTTCATCTCTTAGAAAACTAGGGGAGCTGCCTATTCCTCGAATGTTGCTTATTTGGTTTATTAAGTCGCCACAAGTAAACTGTGAGGCAATGCCAGATATTGCGGGTAATTCCTACATAAGTTACATAGCTCTAAGAGAAATCAATCTTAAACGAAGTGAATCTCGAAACTATCTTTAGTAACTTTCAGGAAAATAAAAATCAAATAAGAAGAATTCTATGGAATAACGTGAAGTGAAAATAGAAGTGCCTATAAATAGAACGGTTACAAAAAACTGTTTAAATAACTGGGGACCTTCCTCAAAGGCTAATATTGATACATGAGGCTAGGGAAAAGTACCATCGAGGGAACTAAAACGAAAATAGAGTTTTATAAGCAGTTCGATAAAAAAAGAAACCGTACTTTGCATAATGGCACCAAGGTAAGTTAAGAATGCGAGAATATGCGTCGGTTAAACGGCGTTAAAAAACCGAAAACAGTGCTCTAAAGGTTAGACCCGAAAGACGTGATCGTTTATCCGTAAGTCAGGGATTATAAAAGTCCGAACCGGTGATTGTACAAAAATCCTCCCGAAAGAACTGTGGTGGGTGTAGTGCAACAAGACAACTACTGACTGTGAAGGCTGGTATAAGAATAAAGATGTTAAGCAATCTTTAAAATAGCCAGTATTAGGAAATAAACTTTTCGGCTATAAACCATCAAAGTGACGGGAAAACCCTAAAGCAATCTAAGCCAAGTAAATTATAGTAACATAATTGTGGGGCACAGGTAATGACTCGTGGTAAGATAAAAACATAGATTGATCAACGTAAGTATAATGGGCGATCCCGCAGCCAAAACCACCCTTATAAGGGGACAGTTTCATGACTAATATTGTTGGTTGGCCTTATAATATTATATGGTAAGTTACGCTCGCAAGCTAAGCTCAATATTTATAGGAGCTTAAAGATATAGTCAGACCTTAATTCGATAGATACAGAATTTATAATACGAAATTTAGCTCAATAGGTTTCTTATGATTTAGCGTTTTATAGAGAAGTATAAAAAAGTATTAAAATATTAAAAAAAACTTGTTTAGCATTGCTTATTTTAATGTTCCTACCTGATAAGTAGATAATTGCACAGCAATGAGAAGAGGTAACTTTTGGGTTTACACATTTTATTCTTATTTAGACCTAAATAGGCTTAAATAAAAGTATAAATTATTATTTAAAGATGTACACAGGAAATATTAAGGCGCAAGCTGTCATGAAAAAAAAGATATTACACTAAGGTATGCACCCCCCGTAATACTCAATAAAAAATAGCTATCTGGATAAATTCAATATAATAAATGATTGGGGCTCGCCCTATCCCTCCCGGGAGGATAAAAAATAAAGGTCGGGTATATATTGGCTGATTAATATATTAATAATAAAATTACTATTCCCCACGGGGGAATGGTATGCTCTATAATTTAACTATTGATTTCATACTAATTATAGTCTTAAGCATTTAACTTATTACGTAAAGACACCTCTTCAACGGGCAAGCCGCTTTTAAAATTGGAAAATAGTAACTTATACCTTTGATTGATATTAGAATATTCTTACTGGATAGAGAACAAGTTTAAAAAGAGAAACCGATACTATCTAGACTTTTTAAAACACAATATAACGTACAGATAAAAGGGCAAATGTCTTTTTCTGGCTGATAAACATCAGATGAAACCTTATAAAGTTTTTTTAGGAGAAGGACGTATTACTTTAATGAGGAAATAGCTAGAACAATTAATCTATTGCAGCAACAGGAGCAATATTACCAACCAATAATTAGTGATAAAAAGTAATCTACTAAGCGAACAGGGTATATAACGTTTTCAGAAAAAAACGCGCAAATATAGCCTAAATCATGCCTCTAAGCCTATAGGTGAGTAAAGGTCGATGTTTAATTATACGATATAAGATGAAAAAGTAATCTTTTTGATATTTAACAGCAGCAGCTAAACACATAGGTGTTGCTCAGCTCAGCAGTAGCTAAAAGCTTTAAAAAGTGGATATTATAACAAAATATTTTCAATTATAAGCATAGTAGTATTTATTATTTGCTAAACGGATGTTAAAGTATATATAGGTATCACTTATTATTTAGGGAGGAAGGCTTCAAGCTTTACCAGAGGCCTTTGGCTATTTGTATAATGTCTATAAATATAAGAAAATTTCGGGTAAAAGAACGTACAGATTGGTTTCTGCGAAACCATAATAGTAGGCAATTTAAGTAAATATCTCAGCCGGTACATAATTTAATCTCCGACAAGATGTGTAGCAACGTCTTAATCTTGACAATTGGGGGACATAAGAGTTTTACAGTGATAATATAGACTCGGAAATGGCAATAAGTATAATCTTGGGAATTGTTGATTCAGACATAAGAATGATAAAGGTTGAAAGTACATCTTTTTGTAGAAAAGTACAAGCCCTTCCTGCAGTAAACCCATCAATTGCGGGAAACGTCCTCTAAAACAATATAACCAGTAAAGAAGTAGTAAATAGATCGTTAATCGTCCCAGGTAATGAACTGCTGGGTAAGGGTAAAATCATGATTGGATATAACAATGATTATTTCCGTAGCTCAAGACTTTAAGTTGGTGCATTCATTCGACTAAAGTTGGTTGGCTTATTAATTATAGGTTACTAGTAATTATTGCTTAAGTATAGTCCAGGGCTCATTTGCGAAAGTAATGCAATGGCATCTAAATAATTTTAATTCTTCTATAAATTAAGTTTACGATTAAAATAATTTACGTTCTTACAAAAAACCATAACAATATGAGGAATATAAATTGAACAATAGACATTTTCAATAATACCTAAAAAAAAGTTATTAGTAATTGCCAAATTTTAGTGTCTCTGCGAAGCCACCCGGCAAGCAAAAATGTCAATATTATTAGGGAATAACAAAAATAAGTCAAGGTTACTTATTGAATGAATAATATACTTCAATGGTTAATAGTTATTTAGGTAGCGGTTTTAATTTAGCGAAAGATAGAGTCAGGTGGTATATAAGAAAAGGGTGGGCCGCTTCCGCTCCTAAAAAGAATCCTAAGGACCTAGTCGTGTGCATTTATTAAAACATGGCCTACTAAATTTACTTTTTACAAATATTAGGAGATAGTAAGGCCGAAGAACTTATTAACAGACAGAGCAGCAATTATTTGGATATAGGTTAAATCTGAAATATAATATTTTAAAAAACGCTTATTCTCTTATTAGGAGCTCCGCCCTAAAATAGGACTGAAAAAATTGTTAAAGTTTAATTTAAGAAATTCCTTATGTCTCGGGAATAGACATAATAAAGAATTTTTTCCATCAGTACATTTAGGTAAAAAGAGTTAGTCAAGGAAGTTTAAATATAACATTAACTTTAGTTGACCACTACTATATAGAAAAAAACAATCCCCTTTATCCGCAGAAGCTTTAGCAAATATTATAAGCTAAAACTGCCAGAGCGTGAAGGTAAAATCAGTAGACTTTTAAATATTGAAGCCGTAAAACGAACAATTGATTGTTGTCTCTTCTACCTTAAAGCTGGGGATATTTTAGGTATTAAAAATCCAAGCTATAAGAAATAGAGGATGGTAATAGGTTAAGAAAACTCTATCGTCATTTCAGATTCAGATTAACCTTATAATTATTTTAGTTTTTAATAATTTTTTTATTGTACAAAATCGGGAGCTTAGCAGATAGTTCAGCCGTAAATGATACCGCTTGTCTAAATGGATTAGTTCCCTCACAAAATATTATAGAACTATTTAGGGGATAAATTCTGTTTTGTAATGGCAGGATTTCCGGTGGATGGTCAAAAAGGGGAAACAGCCCAGAACAAGACAGTTAAGGTTTCCTAATATATGTAGATGAATTAAGAAATTTTTATTGATAAGTCGACCAAGAGATAGCGCGCTAGGAAAGGCAAGCCAATTAATTTTATGGACCTCGTAACAGAGCGCTTGTTAACAATAGAAGCATTCAGGTAAGAAATTTTAAACGAGATCTAAAACAATATACCCGAAAACCTTGAGTACAGCGAACGTTTCATAAGAGAAATTACTTACATTAAGACACAATTACAATCTAGAGGGCGGAATTCTGCGTGAGGACACTATGATCACTGTCATAGTCTGTAAATAAAAGATTTTTGTGTTAATTAGTTTCTATTAAACCATTTAATGTGAAAAAGTCTTTCTAATACATTACATACTAGTAGTATTGGTCTCAGACAAATTTAGTATTAATAACTAAACAGTATATAGATTCGGTCTAAGCAATGATAGTATTAGCATTATAATCATTTAGTATCTTTATAATAGTAATTAAAACTCAACATGTTATAATAGTATGTTGCTCAAAGTTTGTGATTAATATTAATAGAGTTGGTATCTATGAAACAATATTTATGACCAGACTTCTTCGTGTTTGTAGCGCTTGTCAGCCTAAAAATGTATTTTCTTAAGTGCTCAGTTTAATATCGTTAATGGTATTTACAATACAATATGCCGTAGTTTAATGTATAGAGAGTTATTAATGTTACGTAGGATAGGATCCTTTGTCGGGTAGGCAGAACTTGCAGTAATTAATGGTTTGATTTTTTTAACTAAAATTATAATAAATTAACTCAATGAAATCGGTTGACATAAGTAAACTAATAAGAAATTGTTCCGATAAGCTTATCGGAATAATTAAGTACGCGCCCTCAAGTTTATTTATCTAAGATTCTAAAACGTGTGAGAAAATCTTTTTGACTAAGGACAATACGACTTTGTATGAAACTAGGTGCTGGGAAAAATAGTAGATTTATTTATTTATATTTCCTAATAACAAATATAATTGTTTATCTAAGAATATAATGAACAAAAAACGTTACCCCTAGGAATCTTGATAAAAAGTTCAAGGACTAAGAAGAATAGAACGGCGTAACCATTGAGCGTA
>JACYFI010001239.1:0-13519 GCA_020975735.1 Ophiocordyceps xuefengensis | reverse complement strand
TAAAGATACGCATTTATAACCATGAGTTTACAGAATTACCCCTTCAAGAAATTTGTTTTAATCGAAATACATAAAACCTTAGATCTCTTTTTTTCGGGAAATAGAATCATTGGGCCAATATTAGACTTGTATCATTAAAGCGTTAAAAGGATAAGTCTCTTAAAATCAAAATACTATTTGTTTTGAAAGGGATAATATAATTACCTTTTAGGTCATCTTGCTGTTTTTAAGTAACACTATTAGGTACCATCTCCTTCATTAAACTGCTAATATGAAGCTAAAAATTTTTAATAAATCAAATTTTGTTACTAGTCATTAGAAAACGATAAAGAGTCTAGGAAAATAATCTACTCCTATATATAAATAAGACTTAATAAGATTTAAATTTGGCGTAGAGGCTGCTAAGAGATTTTAAAAATTTCTACATTTATCACTAACAATCCTGGAGCCTATAAAAGATGATAACTAAAACAATTATTATCCTTCCAGCAAAATTGGGCCAAATTTAAGAGCTGCCTAGTAATTTTTACCAGCTTAAAACAGCTAATGATAATAATAATAAAAATAGCTGTAAACTAACAGCCTCATCAACATCTAAAGCTAATTTATGTATCTTACCGGTGTTTTCTCATTATAGCAATAGTAGTTAACTTGAAGTTTCTATTTGTCCTAATAAACTTAACTTGCATTCTGTGAAAGAATGTAAAGCAAATTAAGCAAGGGTTCTAACACTAGGGTTCCGCTATGGACTTTGGTAATCCGTTACGAGGAGGATAAGAGAGTTCAACCTGGTCCCCTGCTCACCTTTCTATACAGGCGGGAAAGAAAATATTTAAATGGGCTAGTCTAGGAGGAATATAAAAACTTTATGGTGTATTTATCCATAGGGAGTCTTTGCCGAAGTAAGAAACTATAGTTACCTCCTAAAAACGGAAACTATGTTTTACCCCTATAAGGGGCTTCGCGAGGTAGTCTTGAAGGGAATCCCCTTTGTATAAAATTCACTTTGGGTTCCTTCCTATTGTTTTCTCATAAACCTATATTAGTTTCACTACTTTACTAACAACAATTTCTTAGGGATTCCTTTTTGAAGAAATTAAAAGTCTATTATAATTCTCACTTACGCTAGTTTTGATTTATAGCAATAGTCTTTGCCAAGTCCCACGAGAGATTCATGCAAATTAGCGAGTGGTAGATTATAGCAAATTTACACTTTTTGTAACGGCATTCCTTTTTATAAACAGCCTAAATTAAGGGCAGAACCCTTGAAGTAGCACTAAGCTAAAATTAATATAAGCCTCATTGAAAACAAAGTTTCTTTTACTGATTCATGGCTATTTGTGTAGCCCAATACTTTCTTTTGTTCTTATATTTCTTTTGCTGCATAGGCAGCGCAAGCCCTACCCGAAAAAGTTTTTTTGTTACTCTATTCTCTTTCAATCCCCATATATCTCCAATATCTATATTATATAAAGGCTATCTATCTAAATCTTTTTATTCAATTTCATAGAGATGGGTTTATACTCAATAATGACAATTAAGATAAAAACCTTTTCCTTTAGATTTTTGTTGTTTAGTTGTTATATTTTCCACACAATAACTCCAACTATATTAATTTAGAACCTCTTAAGTTAATATTTATAGGAGAATAAGACAGGTCTGCATTAGGTTTAGTTCTTATTCTCAAAGTCTATGCATAGATTTGTTATCAGTTTGTCGTAAATAAAAATTTTTCTTTTGATCATAAATTTCGTTAATCAAGCGTTATTAACTAAAGATTCTTGGTTAAAGGTAAGATAATTTTATCTTGATTATTACTATAACGACTATTTCTCCAATCAACTTATTGATCAATGGAATGAACATCAAAAATTTTTGAATCTTTTTTTTTACCCTTTTTACCTCAAAAAACGAACTGTATTTTAATCTGCTTTATAGGTAGTGTTTTATTCACAACCTTATCGTTAATTACTTGCTTAGAGGTGCATTTTTATCCTAGTTTAAGCTTGTCAATGGCTAGAAAAATAAAGCATGAAAACAAAATTTTTAAAGTAATGAGTTTAAATTTATGTGAGCTAAATTTAATAAACTAGCTAGAGGTTAGGAATTATACCATTCAAATTTTAACGGTTATAATCCTCATAATATTACGCTGTGTTTCAATTCTCCTGCAAAGAATTAAAGGAGATTTGTATTTTTCAAATGTAGACATTTCCCGTAAAAGCGCGAAGTAGGAAGCACATTTTTTTCCCAATTACTACTTTGGTTTGATCCCTTCATCCCAATAACCTACGGGATTCCAGAGCTCAGGATACTAAAGGCCTTACTGGTTTGTTAATCTTTTTTTCGGCTGTTTGTTTTTCCTTATAGAAATTAGCACTGTGGAGAACCTTTTTCCAGTTAATTATTTAATGGCTTTTTATTCCAAAAACGGCCCTTGTTTTAGTTTTGCTAATATCGGGACCCCTATCATTAAAGGCATAGGAAAAATCACCAAACCACCTTAAATTAAGGCTGGCATAACACACAAAAGAAATCACAAAATGGCGTGTACGTTAGCAATACTATTATACAACTGGTATTAGATATTGAATTGAACCCTGGTCTACAAGACTCATATCTTAATTAGAACTGAAAAAGCTGTACCTAAAACTCCCATGGATAATGTTAAAGGCAAAAATTAAGGTATAAAGTTTCCGATTCATACTTTATCGTTTAGTGGAATTTGAATCATTCCTTTCCATAACCAATAGGATATTTCAGGACTTAAATTGCTGGCGAATAATGTCTTCTTTTTTGGTGTTCACTCTCTTTCTGATTTTAGGTATTGAAAATTATAAAAACATTTGAGGAGTACATTTAACTAGAGTTGTTTAATTATGCCAGGTTATACTAATAACGCAAAATAAGTCAACCTACATTGGGAAGAATGTAGGTTGATCACCCTACACAACAAATTTTTTTAACATTTTCGTAAGACTATTCGTATTTTAGCTTCTTCACCTAAGATAAGAATTCGAAATATACCCCCACTTTGATACATTTATGCCTCCAAACTAAGTATAAAATAGGACCCAAGGAGCTATATTTTATGATAAACATATTTTATAAATATAATTTATATATACTATATTTAGTAATTGTACCTTATAATTCTAGTAATTAAAAACTTTAATCTATCAAGTAAAGGATTCTGGAGTGGAAATTAAACTATCTAATGACTGCATCAAAGTGTAATCCATTTCACCAAATAATCTTATTTATATGTATTAGAGTAATATTCGATATAAATTATTCTATTTTAGCTAGTAGCTAGAAAGAAATAAAAACATAGCCAGTATTACTAGTTAGATTAATAGGTTTACTACATTAAGTGTAATTATTTGTGATTATGCAGGGTTCTATTTAGAGTATTTTCTATTAAGTTTAAAACAGGAACTTAACCACTAACAAGTCAATAAAAAATATAGAAACTGTACTAGATTGTCCCAGAAGTTCTTCTATAAAATGGACTTTCAAATATTTATCTCCTAAATTGGCCATTAAGATCAAGAAGTATTATAGACAAATACAGAAACATTTTTTGACTTTATAGGTCTGACATTGTAAACCTTTCTTGTTATACCTGAATCTACTTTAGGTAGACTAAAATATTATTTAATGTAACTAACATTCGGCTATAACACCCTTAATAATTTATTAGGTATAGATCTTAATTATAGCATTATAAAAAGGTATAAATTCATTCCTGGCATATAAGCACGAGGTGTTTGCTATAGATTAGCATTAATTAGGTATTCACTATCATCCTACCCACCAATTGCTAAAGATACAAACATACCTTAAAACCAAATAAGAATAAAGATCGAATATAGTATTTTAAATCTTTAAAATAATAGTTAAAGCGAGCGAAAGGATTTCTATCAAGAACCAAAGTACCCGTAAAGATACTAGCTGCCAGCCGAATCGTGGCACAGCTATTAAACTGGCTATAGTAACTAATGACTGACTAATACTAAAGGTAATACAAAAAGTGGGAGAGGCGAAGAATCTTGTTTAAGTTGGCGTTTTTTACAGAGAAAACCTCCTCAGATTGACAATATAATGTGGGACATATAATTTTTAATTTTATCTTTATAAATCTATCTCAGTAATTTAAGGACTATGTCTTAAATTTTTTAGGGCCGCGCTTAGTGTGAAGCAACCGCTTCACCCTGGCTTCGCGAGGCAGCAGCACCTTCACTATTAGGGGTTATCGTGTAAAGCTTACGTGGTTGGTACAGCTCACTAATTAAGTGCGGTTGAACCGTTCTAAATTCAATTTACCTGACTTGCTTGGCATAAAGTACCCCAAATTGAAGTTTCCGCTACACAAATAGTTTTAATTTAGGGCAAGGTAGCTATTATATTAAATATGTCTTGTAGAATTTCCCCTTTGCCAACAAAAAATAAATTATTTTTTTTAAAGGAGGCGTTTTACAGTTTAGGATATTATTAATTTTCTACGGATGCTACGTTGTAGATTTTTTTAATTATTTAGTGATATTGAATGGAACTTTAACCCGTTCAAAAATGTAAACTATATAAAGAAAAAGAAATTATAACATTTGTATATCAGTACTCGAACTAAGAACAACAAATTGACTGTAGTTATTAAGTATATCTATTGATTTGCTATTAGATTAAAATACTATTTAAATCGGCTTCCAAAGAATTATATATGCATTACTTTGGTTTCTAATCTGAAAACAGCCATCATTTATTACTTTTACAAGGCAAAAATGAAACCGCCCCGAGCATGTGTAGTAAAATCCCCTAAATTTATTTCAAGTATTGAAGAAAATGTAACACATGTGTTAATCATATGGCAGCTTATAAGGAAGTGTTAAACAATCTTTAATATTACTTATTAAGGATGGTTTTCGGTTATATGTTTTTGAATCTTTCTTTTTAATAATCATGCATAGCTACATTAAATTGATTTACTCTACGTTTCGGTAAGAAGAATATATCAGTCGTTAAGAATTAATAGGGAAATAATACTTTAGAATTCAGTATCTAATTTATTAGTGGGTTACATGTTGGGGCCTTTTCAAATCCTTAATAATATTTTAATACTCCTGAGTTTAAAAAACAGAATATATACCTAAAGAGTAGAAATACCATCTAATGGTAATAGAAATATCAAATTTTATTGGTTTATCATAATCCGTTAGGTGTCTAGTTATTTGGGTATTTCACCTCTCCATCCATTAAGCAGTCTAAAAAAAGCTATACAAAAGACTGAAGGAAGGCTTAATATAGATCTTTTTTATACAAATGTTTTTACTATTTTCCTTTTTTTAAAGCGTTATTTATGTAACATTCGCCTGTATTGTAGGCAATTACTGATAATAAAAATTATCAAACGAATATAGGCACCCAAATTAACTAAAAACTGGCTTTTCGTTTTTGGACCAACTAATGTCTTGTCCTTTTCAAGGTATGAGCACTTATATCAAAGTTGTTATATAGTGTTGGCCACCCCTCATAGGCCATTTCGAACCGTAAGGTAACACATACAAACTTACCTTTTATATTAAGAGCTGTAAATATCTTTCTGCTCGAATAATTACAAATTTTTATCTAAAAATCATAGAGTAAAAGTTCCGACTTGCATCTATGCCAGCGTTTCAGCTACCTACTAGTTTGACCCAGCTGTTCCGATTCTATGGAGAACGACGATCTTTGTGATACATAATTGTATATTATTTAATCGTTTTCACTAGATATGCGCAAAGAAATTATCAAAGGTTTTTCTTGTCAATGATCCCCCGTCAGGTCCATTCTGCCTCTTAAGGTCTTATTTTTGTTCCATAAATTACAGTAAAATTATCCTCACAGGACTATAACTTAATTTTATTGTCATATATTCAACAATTAAAGGTCCATTTTAACAATTTTACATAGACCTTTAACGGTTGTTTTATAGTTTTAAGTTGAACAAACCCTAAAGCTTCTGCGTTTCCAACTAATTATATCTTATATTCCACATAAAACTTATTTTTTTGAAAGTTGTTTACATTATATTTGATTTAAGAACTTTTTTCATTTTAAAAATTTCCCCGTGTTCTTGTATCAATTTTACATTCTATTTCATTTGAGCTGACTTGGTCTCATAGACTCTATTGGTTCTATAACAAAGGGTTTTACCCCTCTGTTGAAAATCTCCTCATTGGTCTTTCGTAACGTTGGTTCACAGATTATAGCTTTTCATTTTTTATTCTAAAGTTACGTTTGTATGGTTTGTATAACCAAAATAGACTCCAGCATTAAGTTAATATATTGATAAATCAAGGAAGAAGGCCTTTATATAAAAAGGTTCTAAGTTTTAGTAAATTCTTTTGTTTTTATTTTCTGTGGTTTAACTATTTCCAGGGAAACTAACTTCAAAAACATGATCCAAAGGGGTTATGGGATACGCATGTTTTTAACTGAACTTTTCAGGACTTACTACCACTTACAGAAAGAATTAAGTGATTTTGTAAATACCGTAGATTTAATTTTTCCTGTAGAGCCAAATCCTATATAATTTAACATTCAAAGTTTTTTTATTTAAATCATATAAATACCACCTAAAGTCCTTAAGTGGGGCTTTAGCATATTTTTCTACGAACAGAATCTTCACCTAACTTAACCATCAAAAAATACATGGTTTAATGTTTTTTAGATTCTTAAAAAGTTCTTAATTTTCCATTAGGGATTATATGATCGGAATAATATCTTTTTTGTGTGAATTTTTAATTATTTTGCTATTAAATATTATAATCCATTTTTGGGTCTAATTTAAAGTAACCAAGAAACCTGGTACCCTATCCATAAGGAATTAGGAATTATATGGTTTCCATTACTCAAGCAATGTTCTAGGAAGCTTCTATATAGATGCGTAATATTAAACCTCTACTATGTGCAAGACACCTAAAAGAAAAAGACATTGCGATGCTGTATTTACATTTGTAAAAATACGAATAAAGTCAACCCGGTTTTGATACAGTACGCACATAATACTCGCTCACAGAACTGAATGGCTCAGCTTTATACTGCAGCGGTTATAATGCAATAGCCAAAGGTTACAGCCCTGTTATATTTGTATCCTAACAAAAGGCCCTAGGTTAATAGAAAACAAAATTTTCATAAATAATTTTATTGAGTTGCGTTGCAAATCGATCGATAGTATAAGCCTTACTAATTTTTAAAAAGGAATTGACTTTCTAATAATTCCATAGTTGTTATTCTTAAATAAAATAAAAATGAATAGAAAACTCTATAAGTAGACAACAACCTAGACCGTATTGCACTTTATTTAGGAAAATAATAGTAAGTACAGGAACTAAGTCCTATTTCATTTAATATCTCGACTAGTGGGCGTGCTTAATGCCTGACGGGAGGCCGCCTAACACCTTTGTCAGCTACGATTGGTTTTTTATGTATTTTTAGGCTGGTATGTAATAAGCTGTAAATATAAAAGGTCAAATTTCTTTTTCTTAAAAGCAAACTAAAAATACTTAGCATCTTTTCAATAAAATTATGTATAATTTTATATAAATAATATTCTACTGCATTTTTGCAAAATTATTTCTTGATTTTAAACCCAATAAAAGCCGTAGTGCAAGAGGCTACTAAACTTGTGCCCACCTATAAGGACTTATAATTTCAGGTGACAAAAAAATGATAAACTTTGTTCGGATACGATTAATAGGTTTAATTCACCGCCCCTTAACTCGAGATTAAATCAGGCATTTCACACCTGAGTTACCTTTTCAAGTGCATAATCTATAAGTGAACCTTATTTTAGGCCGCAGCGGCTCAGTTTGCTGAATTTTTTATTCCTATCATCTCACCATTTTGAATCTATTGAAATCATCTTTTGTTTTTTGACCTCCTTACCTTATCTTCTTCAAGCAATTAGTCACAATTTGGATTCAATTTTTTCTTTTCTCTACTCATTTACTTTAGTCCTTCTACATCCTTCATTAACAGTTCTAGTAACGATTTTCTTTGTTTTTCTACTCCTTTACCTTTGTCTGTTTACATCTTCATTACCGAATTCCTTTGAGCAGCAGAAATTCATCATCTATTGCCTTCTCTAAGAATCATTATTCTGGACATCCTTTTAGCGAACCAGAAGGCCTTCTCAGTCATTCGGGTAGTTGAGAACACATGAGGTGAGCATCAAGGGGGCGCGTGCTGACTGGCCAGCATTAGGTGAAATCCGGGGCAGGTCGCATCAGATGGTCCAGACTTTGGATGGGAAGATTCGGCCTCAAGACGCCGCCTTCAAGATGGAGTTTAAGTTGCGTCCCCGATACTATGGATACTCTTCCCTTGGCGTGCTCAGCTTCTGCTACCTTCGCTGTCAGCTAGCTTTTTCTAAAGTGAAGATAATAATCTTCCATTCTGCATTCTTTTCAAGTTGTTGTCTGGAACTACTCGACACCCGACTGTTACATGAATAAAAGTGCGGTCTTTCATTTTTGACATTTCTCTTTCTTTTTTTCCTCTAATCATTAAGCTCCTTTGTTCGCCTTGATCACTATTATTGCTAAGATTCGGGCGTCCCTTAAACTATAAAAAAAATTGTAGGTAAGAGAAAAGTTCTTTGTATAAGAACACCCTATTGGATTTGAAGTTATACATTTAAACAAAGTGTTTGTTTTTCATAATAATTCGTGAAACTACCTTAGCCGACTCGAGTTTTATTTTGAGTTTCAATCCCCTGATAACCAACACCTTTCCATCCGTCAGCCTTGAGAAAAATACAATAAAATTATATTAAGCTAATTAGACTGAACAAAGGTACTATAACTGAAATTAACTATGATCAAACATGTTGGTGCGAAAGTATATATAGATACCGTAAAAGACCAATATAATAAGTAACTAAAGGATGCGAATCTGTTACGACTGCCCATTACTTGAATTTAAGAAACTGTGTTACTTATTTTGTTACACTACTATCCATTACCCCATAAGGACCTCTTCCATTCAATGAATACCCTTATCAAACTTTTAGTTGTTTACCTCCTTATTCTAAAACTGTTTAACTATAAATTATTAATCTAGAAAAATCTCTAGTAAGAAAACGTTGGTTGAAAAACCAATATATATAGCCTCAACTAACATGAATTGAAATTATATGTATATACGACACTTACGGGTATAATTCAGATATAGCAATAGCAGAGCCTGAAAATAATAAAACCTATGAACATTAAAGGGTAATAATTTAACATTAAAGAGGGGTACAGCAAAACTCCTGTGTCCATTAAATTTCATGATTAGGCGTGAAAAAATATACACTTACTTGTAACAAATCCCAGAGACCCTAGAACCCATAAATATAATCTTCTAGTTTAAGTACATCCAAATATATTGAAATAGAGACTAAGAATAACGTAGGGGTAAACTTAAAAGGAATTATGTTCGCCTTCATTTGGCTTTTTTATAAAATTAACGCGGGTCCCAATTACGGATTAGCTAAAAAAGTTTAAATATATACTTAACTGAAATATGTGTATGTAAATATGGCACTTTACTGCTAAAAATACATGTTTAACTCTTACACAGCAATATTACCAGAAGCAGATTGTAATATTAAAATCTTCATGGAATCCTGGCTCATAAAAAGGGAATCGCCACTAGACATAAGACCTAGCAATTAATTATAACTGTTATAAGTTTAAAGGGGTAAAGAAATCACTTGATCCACCATATCTTCTTAACTCTTGTTATCAACTACAGCGTGTATTACAGACTGACCATAGGGGAATAACTCATCTTTGTAGAAGCGTGGATTTATTAAAATGGAATATAGCAATATTAAGCTAAGAAAGATAGAAACTATCCGTCTATAAGCCCATCGATATCCTAATTGGAACATTAGTCGAATACCAATTATTTTTTTAATTGCTTGGTTGAAATTAATCCTTCAGAGGGCCAAAACACAAGTAGTTTAATTGCTCCTAACTACAATAAACAATAAAAGTAATAAAGTACTACTGAGTTCATTAAGGAGATGAACGACTTCATAAATTATACACCGGCCCGATAAACATTGGTGCCAAGCGTTGTATTAACCGCGGAACACTGGCGTAAGTTCCTTCCATCACCATGGGATAATCAATACTATGGAGACCTACCCTGTTGAACTTTAGCCATAGCTCCGATTTAAATACCATAGATACCTATGTTAAAGTTATAACCAAGTTTCTTTTGTGTAGAGCAGCTATTGAAGAATAACATATACATATACTGCTGAACTACACTAAAGGATCATAATGTTGACAAGGGTACCCTTTTGTTAGAAAATACATATCTCCCAACTACTAATAATTAAAAAATGCACCTAGAAGAGCTTTGATAGCTGGCAATTTAGTAAATCAACAATAACTGAAAGGTAATGAACAACCCCCATGACCTTCTCTACCCTACAACATCAAAAAACAGACATTAATTTTCAAGTTACTAGTATAATGCATCATAAAAGTAACAAGCTTAAAAGTAAAGATATGTGATTTTGCTTCTAAAGATACAAATTTTCCTAACAACATGATTTCATTGGGTGTTTGATACTAACAATTGGGGTTATTTTTTCTTAACAAACCTTCTACCTATCATTATACCCCAGATTTATAATCTTGTTTAGATTTGAATTTTATACCTTAACCGTAAGATTGAGCACGATTTACAATCATCTAAATTGTGGGATTTTTTAACATAAGTCAGATAATCAGAAAGTTTTATACTAATAGGGTGTTTTTTTAAAAAATGGAGACTATTTATATTGGTATATCACAAGTTCCGAACTATTAGTAAAACTAATTGGCGATTACCTCCGTATTTGTATATATTATTCCTGCATCCTAAAATTTTCAACATTTTTCTCATTAATCCTAAGATCCTCTCACTATGTTGATATATTTTAAATCTTCAATTGATACTCGATAACCTAATTTTACTGTTGGTTGTGGGCAATAGGAACCTATCATAGTTTCTCCCCTGAACTGACAAATCCTGTATATTCAATCTGGGTCTAAAGATTTAATTATCAGAAATTTATTACAGGTCTTTGCAACAAGGAAGTATACCCTGCAAAATCTGATTTTAACGTGTCAGATAACCCGAAATTCATTGATGCTTTATTTTTACATTTGTGATTTATACACCTTCGACAGTAAGATGAGCTTATATATTATTAACATTTTTACCGGCTTGTTTAAACACATAATAAATCCCGATCGCTTTTTTGAGTTTAATTAACGGAGATATTTTTTCTAATAATTAAATAAGTTTATTAAATTCTAGAATTGAATTATTGAATAGTATAGTAATGCTCGTTTAGAGCCATTATGTATAAGAAACGGACACATCCACCTAAGTATTGCTTTGGTAATAGATATAATAAGTTAAAGCATGCTTTTGGTTAATGTAGCCTAATTGAATGTCAATGAACGACGTGCACCTACATTACAAGTTTTTATTTCTTCTATTTACGATTATACTCAATGGTACCCTCCCCGTCTGTATGTTAAACCGGGATCAGAACCTAGGGTTACAACTGTAGAATTCATTTAGGTAGAAAAATATTTTTAAATTCGAATGTTTGTCAGGGACTGTGACTAACGGTTTCAACCAATTGTTGCTGATTTGAAACCGAAGTTTAAAATCACTGTGTTGTTCTTTCGGATAAAACCCCCCTTAGAGTAACCACCTTAAAATCGATATTTCTTAGGCTTAATCGATACAACTGCCCGTCTACTCTATTACTTCTTTTACAGAACGTGTTTAGTTATTGTTGAACTTAGGATCACCGCGATTGTCCATTGTCGTTTCCGCTCCATCTAGGCTTGTCCAAGTACCTGAGTACATTACTTTCAAGCACTAATAGTTTTCAATATAGCTTGGTACCCTTAATCTTTAGGAATCCACCGGATCGGTTGACAGTTTATCCCCCAAGACCTTTATTCCTCGAGGTGTCCTCAAGGATCATGGCCATATATCCTATAGAAATAGTATGAACTAAGACTTATTAATAATAACGGGCAATTACATAGATGACTTGTTAAACTTAGTAATTGAAAAATTATTCCATCCACTATTAAAAATGACCACTATGTAATCCAATCGAATAAGTAATAGATATTGAGTTGATTATCAATCCCTACTTCGAAAAAACTCCAATTATAGCTATTATTGTTAGTTGAAATATACAAGACAACTTATAAACGACTCCTGACACTCCAACTTTTTCTACCAAAAAAGCTCGGAAACTATAACACCGCCAGTAATTGGTTACACAATTATACTTTAATACAATATTATATATTCTAATTAGCAAATACTTCGTCTTAGGTCTTGATAAACGCAACCTCAGAATTGCTAAGCCAATGCCATCGATTCCTGCTCCGAGCAAGTACTATAATGTAGAATGTGGCCACTACCGTTGTCCGATCGTCTATCGTCAGGGTTAATAGAGCTTAACAATATTAGGAATGTTATAGACTGATAGCATTATTTCCTACTAAGAAACTAAGCATTAATAGTTATTTTTCTCTATTTAAGATAACGATCCTAAGGTTGCCTATCAAAAAAAGTACTAAGGTTAAACCATGTTTTTATTTTTAGTGGATATCAAATTGTTCTTTATGTTATTAGGCTATAACTTGCTATATATTATTTTAAGGTCATTAAATGATAGGGCATTGGAGATTGAACTAAATCCTTATGTCCGTAGCAATCCGAGATGTTTTACGCGTTTATAACTAATACCCCTTTTAGCATGAGCTTGCACTAGGGCCATGGGCTTGCTAAGATTCTGTACCAAAACGCCCCCCTGGCCTCGGGATTAAGGAAAAACAATATACATAAACCCAAAGCTTCAGTCTACAAAATATTTTTACGTAAAATTGACATTAATAATAATGTAAAGCATTACGTGTCATGAATCAAATTGTTAAGTATTTTACGATTCTTAAAACCATATAGGCATTGAACTGTGTAATATTCTACACAAATTTCCTGAACACTGACCTTAAAAATACCTTCCTTTCCTCGTATTAATTAAACTTGAAACTTATTTGAGTCTCCAGGATTAATGATCACATTTTATACCCAATGAAGGGCAAGCAAAAGGAATGTTGCATCCCCCTGATGGTTTATAAACAAATCTATAATATGCTAGTTAACTACGGTACCTAAACCTTGTTATCTTCTTCTGAACATTACTTTAATCTCCTTGTTCTAAATCAGCTTCTGGTACTATATTAATGAATACAATATTTTAGTTTATTCTTCCATTAGGAATTATAAATAAGGATACTGGTAACTTCAAAATTCATGGTGACCCTACTGTCTTAAGAGCCTGCATGAGGGATCAATTATTTTTATCATTAAAATATATAATTTAAAGTTGAAAAGCTATAAGTATGAATATGAACTGCAAGGGTGTTATAGTCCCAAATATAACTCGATTAAAAGTCTT
>JACYFI010001245.1:0-17684 GCA_020975735.1 Ophiocordyceps xuefengensis | reverse complement strand
ACTAAACCCTTTGGACTTATTTTTCCCCTATTTTAATCGTAAATCTAATTTATTAAATAGACTCTTTCCTTAAATTATTCAATGTAATTTTTGTGTTAAGATTTTATGTAACTGCAGTAAACCAATGTGAAACAGCCAGCCTGCCTATTATTTAATAATTTAACAGAAATATCTTTAAATTTTAGATTCTAATTACAATGTTCACCTCAACAAATTAAATATATGTAGGTAAAAAAATCCCTATATATAAAATCCTGATAAGCTAGTAGAATTTAAAAAATTAAAACCTAAACAATAAAAATTATTGATTTACTAGTTATAAAGTATATGGCTTTTAAGTCCTATAAAGAATGAAACACATTCCAGCCAAAATATATTTTAAATAATTTTTAAATTTTCAACCATTTTTCAAAAGGATCCATGTTTGCTAAACATAAACTTAATATCAGCTCAAAATTATATAATATAAACAAATTGTTAATTTCCAGTAAATGGTTCTAGATCTAAAAAATCCATCACTGTATCTAGATATCTCTGAAGAGTTGGAATTTTTGGAAAAAGGGCACTCTAGGATTCCATTATTTTCCAATATTTAGTAATGGTAATTTTCGGACCACCTATTTAAATAGGCTCAATGGATTTTATCTTTGTGTCATAAGACTATTGATGATTAACGCTGGTAACTTTGTAAATCTCCTCGCTAAAAGCCTCCCTGCTGCTCATATAAACTTAAACTAGCTAAGGGAAGGTAACTGAAGGGTATTTTTTAACAGTTTAGGTTTGTTGCTTTATACCCTACTCCCTTACAAGTCCCAGATAAACCTATATATAGTAGTGTTTGAAAACCAGACGTCAGGCAAATTAATTATTAGCGAAGTGTATTATTCCACACTTTATAACACTAAACCTCTCCTTAATTTTTTGAGGAGGTTGTTCTTCTCTAGACATAGGACAAGTATAAATGTAATTAACATATAAAATAAAAAAATCGGAATAACCCCTAAAATAAAAAAAAAAATAATTGTGTGGATAGCTTTAGCTATATTTTTTTCTTGCAAAGGCACCCTCCGACCCACACAAAAAAATAGCCCGGCTGTGATCCTTTTAGCGCTTTCTGTCAGAGACCTTAGTAAGCCGCTTAACAAACCAAAATAAAGCTACTAATAAAAATAGTACTACTAAAACAGCATACAGTTAGATAAAAAATCAAATGAAACATTTTCACAAAATATACTTATCCTTGGAACACTTAGATTTTGAGGCTTTAAGCTACTGGCTAAGCCAGACCAATGGACAATGAGTTTCCAGTGGTTCAACTAATCTCAGCTAATTTTTTTTGTTACTTGTAGGGATGCGGTGGCTACTGGAGGAAACAAACACAAAAAGTATAGAAGACGAGCGTTATTTATGTATTTTTTACGATGTTTTAAATGTCTTTTAGAGGAAAAGACGTCTGATAATATAGGATCACCTAACCACCCAGCCTCCTCAAAAGAAATGAAAATATTGAAGTTTCCCTATCTGTTAAATCATATTGTAACTACCCCCAAAAATCAACTTTGATCTACTGACCAAGTTCCTCATTGGTTAATAAACCTGTTTAACAAAAGGTTTAAAAGTAGATACGTACCCAAATATTGTTTACCATATTGTTAGGACCTATATTTTTATTTTATATAAGGTAATAAAAATTCTTTTAAATGGATTCCAATTAAATTTCTGTTTCTATTCTTATCATCTGAGAATTTATTTTTCTATAATAGTTTTAATAGATCGGTTGACGGTTGGCCTTTTTAAGTCAAAAAATATGATCAACAACTTTTCTTCAATCTATTATAATTTAAATTTTACTAACAAATAAAAGGGTATGATTTTTCATAATATCATTAAAAATATCTAAGTACTTATTTTAAATTAGTAGTTCTACTCTGGGTAATCAGGTTTGGGTTTATTTTCTTTTAAAATTAGATTTAGTGTGGAATATAAAATCCGCAAATCTAAAACTCAAATAGTTTCAGAAATTATCTTTCATTTAATAGATGATCGTTTTTTGTCTTTGAGAGATTTCCCAAATTTACCATTCATTTAGGAAGCTTTACGAGGCCCAAAGTTAGTTCTTCTGGAAAAAAATGCGCCGTCGCATCTATTAACCCTCCTAATACATACTTTTAGGATATTTTAGATTACTTATATCTTTTACTTTTTTTTGCTATTTTAAATCCAAGTTTTTGCGTTTTATCCAACAATTAAATCTATCTAAAGCATATATTTTAGGAGTTCTAAGGGTAAAATGTATACATCAGTTTACTAGAGGAATACACCTTCTAGAATTTTGTTTATCGATAAATAACTAAGCATTACGGATCCCTTTTTTTCTGGAAATAGATGCAATGGGCCTAATTTTAGATTTGTATCATTAAAATACTCAAGGAGTAGTCCTCCTTGAAAATCAAAAAATACTAATTTGTTTGAAGGATCAGTATAATTGACTTTAGTGACTTTCGTTTTGGGGGGTAGATTACGGTCCAATACTCTTTTCAATTAAAACCTGCTAAAGTATGAAAAGGGCAAATTTTTTACTAATCAATTATTCGATGCATTATAAAACGAAAGAAGTAGAAAAAATCTACCTCTGTAGTATTTAAAATAATGACTTGATACTGATTAATTTTGGCGTAGAGTACTCTGAAGGATTTTTTATAAATTCAAAATTATTAAACATCCTGCTGAAAAAAGGGGATGATAATAATACCATATATCGTCTTTCCCAGCAATTGCCAAAAATTTAGAAGGCCTGGCCAGTATTTTTACCCACTAACAAAGGGTATAACTAATCACATAAAATAGCTGTAATAACCTACAGCTACCAAAATAAAGCCTAGTTATTGTTAGGTCTTATTATCCGGTTTCTCATATTAGCTCATATTAAGTTTATGAAGTTTTATGTGCTCTAATTAAACTACTACCTGAAGATGAAAGCAAAATATGGATAGACAGGCTACGACTAGGTTCCCGCTAGTGACTCTGTAATCGCTGCGACCAGAGGGAGGAAAAAAGATGACTTCAACCTGGGGTCCCCCTGCTCCCACCTCTATACAGGCGGAGAAAGATTTAATTTGGCCTACCTAGAGGTTATAATCAAAAAAAACTTATGTTTATTTAAATTAGAGGAATCTTGCCGAACGTAAAAAGTAGTTAGTTGTGCCTACCTAAACACGGACCTATTTGTCTTCACCCCTCGATAAGGGGGCTTTCGTGTTAGTCTCGTGGAGGATCCCCTTGTATACAAAATTACCTTTGGTTTCCTTCATATTTGTCTCTACCTAATATTGTTTCACTACTTATAACTAGATTTCTTAGGATCTTTTAAGAAAATTTAAAAGTCTTGTATATTTTTCCATACCGCTTAGTTTTTTTTTTGTAGCCATATCTTGCAGCAAGCACTGAGGGATTCCATGCATATACGCGAAGTAGATAATAAAATTTGCACTTTTTCAACGGCATTTCCTTTAAAATACCCTAGAAGTAAGGAAGCCTTATGATACCTAAAGCTAATTAAATTAATATAAGGCTCAATTGAAACAGAGTTCTTTTACTATTGCATGCTAATTTTTTAGCAATCTATGTTTAGTCTACTTTATTTGCTGCATAGCCAGCCAAGAAACGAAAGTTTTTTTTCAATAATCCTTTTCTGCCCAATATAATCTCAATATTTAATAATTCAATTAAAGGAATATCTTCAAAATATTTTTTATCGATTTACATAGAGATGTTCAATCTCATAAAATACCCAATAAGAATAAAACTCCTTTTACCTTTTAGATGTTTTGTGGGGTTATAGGTTGTTTAATTTTGCCACCAATAAATTCATCAATATTATTTTTAAACCCGTCTTAAGTTCTTATAATAAAAGATAAACATCTACTTTAGGTAGTCTATGGTAAAAATCTATGGCAAGGAATTTAGTATCAGTTGTCTAAGATAAAAATCTCTTTTAGATCTATAAATTTTTGATTAATAAGCGTTTTATTTAACTAAAGATTATGTTTAAACGGTAAGATATTGTATCTTTGTCTATTAACGACTATTTCTTCAATCATTATATCAATGGATAGAACTAAAATTTTTGATGTTTTTTATTTTTACCATTTCCTCAAGATTAACGAACTTATTTAATTGCTTTAAGGTAATCGTTAAATTTCACACTTCTATAATTATTTTTCAATCGAGGCTTGCAATGTTTTCTTAAGTTTAAGCCCCTTGCAAGGTCCATGAGAAAAAAAAAAGCAGAAAAACAAAAATTTTTTAAAGTAATGGTTTGTTATGGTGAGCATAAAAATATCATTAGTTAAGTTAGGATTATACTCATTCAAATTTAACGTTTAATCATCTATATTTTACCATTTGCTTTAAAATCATCCTGCCAAGCAAGCTCAAAAAGGAAAATTTTTATTTCCAAGTAGAGCAATTCCGAAAAGCGCGCGGCAGTTAGAAAACACATATTTTTTTTATTACATATTTGGTTTATCCCTTAATTCCATAACCCTTCGTTCAGGAGGTCAGGAATACTAAAGGCTTTTCGTGCTTGATTATCTTTGTTCCGGCTTGCTTGGTTTTCTTTATAGTAAAAATAAGGCCTAAAGTAGACCCTTTTACCTATAATTTTATTGCTTTTTGATTCCAAGCCCTTTTTTTTGTTCTTGCCCATATGGGGACCCCTACATTTAATAAGGCACTAGGAAATTACCAGAATCCCACCTCATTAAAGGCTGGATAACCAATAAAGAAAATCATCCCAAAGATGGGCGGGAGCCGTTACCAATGACTATTACTACAACTGGTATTAGATTGAACTGGATAGCCCGCTGGTCACTAAGGTTCTAAATCTGTTATTAGAACTGAAAAAAGCTGTACCCTAGATAATCCTGGAAAATAAAGCAATATTAAGTATAATAATCCCTATATCTTTTTGGCCGTATGGATTCAATCATCTTTCCATAACCTAGAAATTTAGACCTACAAATTCAGGCGAATATTGTCTTCTTTTTTGTTTTCAATTTCTTCTCTTGGTTCAGTATTGAAAATTATAAAATATTGAGGACGTTACATTTAATAGAGTGTTATTATCTAGTTAACTAATAAGCAAAAATAGTCAACTAACATTGGGAAGAATGTATCAGTTGTTCATCTACACAAAATTTTCGGTACATTTTGAAGACTTATTGTATTTTTAGCCTTCACTAAAGATGAAAAATTCGGAATTATTACACCCACTTTGATTACATTATGCCTCAAACTAAGATAAAATAGGCGCAAGAGCTCATGAATTTATAGCTCTATATATTTTATAATATATATTCGTGATAAAGTATAGAATTAGTAATTTACTTAAGAATTTCTGTATTTAAAACATTCGCAGCTATCAATAAAAGATTATGAGGAATTGAAATCCTCAAAACTAATGAATTTGCAATCAAAGTTGCAAATCCTTATTACAACATCTAATCTTTTTTTAATTTAAGAAGGTAAATAATTATATAAAATTATCTTATTAGTGGTACATAGGACAAGATAATAAAAACATATGGCTCCAAGTAATTATTTAGACCAAATTAGTTTTATAATTAAGTTATTTATTTGATATAACGTCCTATTCAAGCAAGTATTTTCTAAATGTTATGCTTAAAAAGGAACTAAACCACCTAAAGAAGTTAAGAAAATATAGAACTGTACTTGATTTGGTCCAAAGTCTAATCAATAGGACTTTCAACATTGGTTTTAGCTCGCTAATTGCTTAATATCAAGAGAGTTTTCAACAAATAGCATAGAACAATATTTTGCTTTAGGTCTGAATTTGTAAACCTTTAGTTAACCTAAAATCTACTTTGAGGTGTCTAAAATAATTACTAATGAACTAAAACCATAGGTATAACCCTAATTAATTTATTAGGATAGATCTTAATTAATAGGCGATAAAAAAAGGTAATTAAATTGATTCTGAGCACTATAGACAGCAGGTTGTTTGCATAAGGATTAAGCCCATTATATAGTATCCTATCTCTAACACATTGGGACTAAAGAAACAAAATACTTTTAAATAAAAATAAGGAATGAAGATATAGTAATTAAATCTATTAAATAAGTTAGTAAAGAGAGCGAAATATATTCTATCATAGTAACCAGGTACCCTAAAGGTTCTAGCTCCAAGCCGAAACGTCACAGCTATAAAACTGCATAATACTATGGCTGCTACATACAAAAGGTAATACAAAAGTGTAGAAGGCGCAAAGAATCGTTTTAAAAGTTGCGCTAATTTACGAGAAACCTCCTCAGATGAATACAATATAATGGGATGTAATTTTTAATTTATACTATAATATTCAATTCAGATATATTTAGGACTAAGTTGTAAAATTTTTTAAGCGGCCGCTTTAGTGTGAAACAACCCGGTTCACCCCTGCCTTCGCAGCAGCAGACTTAAAACTTTAGTGGTTATCGCGTAGGCCTTTATTGTTGGGGTTACAACCTCCACTTATTAGTCGTTGAACTTCCTTTAATTCTATTTACTGACTGCTTTTGGCAGACAAGTACCCCCATTAGTTTCGTACAAATATATTAATTAAGGAGGGAATCTATTATTAAATGTCTTTTTCAATTTTCCCCTTATTTGCCTTAAAAATAATATTATTTTAAGGAGGCCCGTATAAGTTTAGGAAATTTAATTTGTTTAACGGAATTGCTATTTTAGATTTTTTATCATTTAGTTGTTATTGAATGACTTTAACCCTATCAAAGGAATTAAACCATTAAAGAGAAAAAGAAATTATAACAGTTTGTATGTCTAGCACCTACGAACTAAGCACTAAATTGATCTGTAGTTATCAGAGTATTCATTTTCTATTTGATTTAATATCCTAATTCAAATGCTTCTAATAAAATTTTAGCAATTCTTTGTATGTTAAATGAAAAACAGCCAATCATTTTACTTTTAGCCAAAAAATGAACCTTCGAGCCATGTAAAATCCTATTTATTTAAATTTATTGAAGGAAATGTCAAAATTTGTATTCATATTCATCTAAAAAGGAAGTTTAAACACACTTTAATATTATCTTTAGATGGTTTTGTGCAGTATATGTTTTAATATTTATTTTTTAATATATGCATTTAGGCTATTTAAATTGAATTTACTCTAGTTTCGGTTAAGAAGAATATAATCATTTTGAATTAGTAAGGGAAATAATTTCCTCTTTGTAATTCAATCTATTTAATTACTAGTTTACATGTTGGGGCACTTTTTTTCAAACCTTTTATATAATTTATACTACCTAGGTTTACAAAACCAGAACGAAATATACTTAAAGTGGAAATCTCATCTATAAATGTAAAGAAATAGTCAATTCTATGTTATATATCCACTTTATGGTTCTTCCCCTAGGGTTATTTGTATATAACCATCGCCTCTTTTAAAGCTACCTAAGAAGGGGCCAATAAAGACGAAGGAATGCGTAAATTAAACTCCCTTTTTTATCAAATTGTTTTCTAATTCTTTTTTTAAAGCGTTTTTATGTACTTAGCCTTTGTAGGCAATACTGATAACTAATTATCAAACAATAGGGCGGGGCCAAATTAAACTAAAAAACTGTATTCTTTCGTTTGCCTTACAACCCGTACGTCAACGTGTCCTATTCAAAGGGTTCTAGCCCCGTTTTTTATTAAGTTAAGGTTATAACCTGGTGGCAACCCATAGGCTGCAGTTTGACCGTAAAGGTAAACATACAACTTAACTTTTATTATTAAAAGCTGTATAAATCTTTTCGGTTCGAATATTGTAACATTTTATCTAAAAATCAATAGGATAGAAAAGTGTCCGACTTCGCTATTATAGCAGCGGTTCTGCTAACCTATAGTGACCCAGACCTGTCGCGATTCTATGAGAACCGACAGATTTTGTATAACTAAAATTTAGTATATTTTAACTCGTTTTCACTAGTAATTGCCACGTCTAAGAAACTAATTAGATTTTTCATACCCCTGTCAGGTCATACAGCTTTAAAGTTTTTATTTTTTAATAAAATTAACATAAAAATTTTATAACTCAACATGGACTATAACTTATAATATCATTTTTAATAATAACCAATTAAACCCGTCCTTTTTAATAATTACTAGAACTTTTTAACGGTGTTTTTGTGATAGCTTTAGTTGGAACAACTCTTAAAGCTTCGTGTTTTAAACCTTACATTAAAATTCCACCATAAACTATATTTAATAAGTTTTTTTTACAAAAATTGATTTTAGAAGTTCCTTTGTCAATAGTTTAAAATTCCCCTGTTTCCTAGGCTATAAATTTTACATTTTCTCTTTAGAGCTTATTGTCCATAGACCTTAATGTTTTATAACAAAAGGGTCTTACATTCTGTTTTAATATTTCTCCCTATTTTTTAGTTCGTTGGTTCACTATTTTAGCTTTCCATGTTATTCTAGTTACTTCTGTATGTTTATAACCAAACTAGATCCAGCTTCATTAATATTATTAAATCAGGTAAACAAGAGACCTTATAATAAAAGTCTCTATGATTTAAAAATTCTTTATTTTTCTTGATAACTTTTCAGAGAATACTCTAAAACAATTGATTACAAAGTTATGTATTACCATCATTATTAACGAATTTTCAGGACTTTAAACTACCACTTAAAATTAGAATCAGTGCAATTGTAAACCTTAAGAATTATATCTTCCCTGAGAAGCAATTCTATATAAATAACCCTTCAAGTTTTTTTTATTTAAAATCATATAAATAACCACTCAAGTCCTTTAGTTTCTTTTTTAGCTTATGTTTTTTCGAACAGAATCCTTCACTAAATTACCATTAATAAATATCAGGGTTAATATTTTTAGGTGTTAAAAGTTCTTTATTTTCTATTGGAATTATATGATGAAGGAATAATATCTTTGACTTTTTGACTTTGTTTCAAGTTTTACTTTTTGCTATTACAAATATTATATGCATTTTGGGCCTTTATTTTACAAGTTACCCACGAAACCCTGTACTTATTCAATAAGGGATAAGGATGTATTACTCCGCTCATTTACTCAAGCTAATCTTCTGGAGTTCTATAATGATGCGTTAATAAAAACCTCTACCGTATTGTGCAAGTACACTAAACGTAATAAAGAATGCTTGAACGCCGGTTATTCCTGTGTTAAAAAAACGAATAAGTCCAACCTTTGATTAGCACGCATAATATGCTGAACCAGAATTAAATGGTTCAGCTAATCGTGGGGTTATATGGGCCATAGCCTTAAAGTTACACCTGTAATTATTTGTTATAACCTAGCCCAAAGACCTCTGGTAATGACGCATAATTTATTCAAGAAATAATTTATTATTGGTTGGTGCGAATGATCGGATTAGTTTAAGCGTTAATAATTTTAAAGAAAGGGATGAATCTTTTAATTAATCTCATATTGTTTATTTTTAATTAAATAAATTAATAGATACTTATACATAACACAACCTAACGTATGACGCTTTATTTTAGGATAATAGTAGTACACAACTAAGTGTATTTTCATTTTAATAATCTCCATAAGGTTGCGTGCGCTTAATCTCTTGACCGGGAGGCCGGCCCACCACTTGGTCGCCTACGGAGTTGTATCTTTATATTATTTTTTGGCTTGGTATTTATAAGCTGTATCAAAAAGTATATTTCTTTTACTAAAACCGCAAAACTAATAATATACCTTTTGCAATTTCAATAAATTGTATACCTTATATAAATATATATGAATGCAAATTTTGACAAATGGTAATTTCTTTGCTTTACAACCATACAAAGCCTTAGTGCCAGCCAGCCACTTAACATTTGTGCACCTTTCATGTACTTTATATTTAAGTGTACAAAAATGCACTACAGTGTCGGTAGATTTAATAGGTTTTAATACCCCCGTCTAACCTCGAATATATCAGGCATTATACACTGTTTGCTTTCAAGTACATATCTATACTATGAACCCTTGTTATTAAGCCTCAGCTCAGTTTTGTCTAGATTTTCTATTTCTATCATTGTCAATTATCTGAATCTAAATCATTTTTTGTTTTGTTTGACTCCTATTACCTTTATCTTCTTCCAGCTATTAGTACATTTGATTCAATTTTTTTTTTTCATTTATATCTTTTACCTTGGTCTTTTAATTTCATTTAACAGTTATTGTAACATTTTCTGGCTTTTCTACTCCTTCCTTTGTCTTTTGACATCCTTCAGTTTCCGGATTCCTGATCAGGAGAAATTCATCATCCTAATCTGTCTTCTTTCAGAATCTATTATCTGAATTTGCTTTGTAGCGAAACCAGAAGGTTTCAGTCATTCCGGGCTAGTCGAACTACCATGAGGTATGGAGATAAAGGAGGCGGGGTGCTGATGGTCCAGCTTGAGAGTGATCGGGCAGGGTAGCAGGATTGGGTCCGAGCTTTGAGGAGATTCGGCCTCAGAAAACCCCCCTTCAAATGTGTTTACGTTGAGTCCCGATACTAGTGATTACTCTCTTGTGTTCAGCTTATCTGCTACCTTCCCTGTCAAAGTTGCCTATTTCTAAAGGGAAGGATAATAATCTCCATTCCATTCTTTTACAGGTTTGACGAGATCTACTCGACATCCCAACCGGTACAAGAATAAAACGGTTGGCGGTCTATTCCTAGACTTTTCTCTTCTTTTTTCCCTATCATAAGCGCTCCTTTTGCGCCGGGATCAGTACTATTTCTAAAGTGGGCGGTCCTCCTAAACCGTTCAAAAGGTGTGGTAAGGAGAAAAGCTCTTATATAAGATACCCACCGATTGATTGAAGTTTACATAAACAAGGTTTGCTTTCCAGTATAATTGTGAACTATAGACCGAACTCAGATTTTTTTTGATGACCCTGATAGACCAACACTTTTCTCGTCCACTAATAAACTATAAAAATTATTGATTAGTATTGAGGAACTTCGATAACAGATACTATCACTGAATTAAACTGAATCAACAATGTTGGGTGGAGAAGTATATTTAGATAGAAAACAAAATACTATAGAAGCATACTAAAAGAGCGTAAATCTGTTGACTACCCTTTACTTAAATCTAGAAAACTGTTTTATTATTTTTGTTAAACTACTCCCATACCATAAGGACCCTACTCATTTCTATTACTGACCTTTATCCCTAATACTTTTAGTTGTTTCCACCTCCTTATATCTAAAACTGTATTACTTTAATTTACTAGTAGGTAAAAATATTCAGTAGAAAACGTTAGTGAAAAAAACCCAAATATATAAGTAGACCCTAACTAGATAATTTTGAAAAGTTGATAACCAAGGTAGTAAATTCAGAGAATATACGAAATAGCTAAAGCATGAAATCTACTGATGATAATTACTAAGGTAAATAATTTACAATAAAGAGGGTTTATCAAGCAAGACCTTGGTCTTATTAATATTTTAGCCATCAGGGTGAATAATATACTATTATCTTGTAACAGGAATCCAGCCCTAACCCTATAAAATAATCATTAGTTAAGTAACCAAAATATTTAGAAAATGATTAAAATAAACAGGGGTAAAACTTTAAAGAATATGGTCCGCCCTTCATGTGCATTTTGTATATAATTATAGGGGCCCTTAGGATCTAGTGAAAAAAGTGTAATATCATAACTTTTACTGAATATAGTGTTGAGTAAATATACCACACTTTTTACTGGTTTACAATACACCGTTTAGATCTACTAAGCTAATATTGACCCCATAGGAGATCTAATAATTAAAAAACTTTACTATAGAATCTTTGTATAAAAAGGGGAAAGCCACTAGAACCTTAGAACTTAGCAATTTAAATAACTGTTAAGTTTAAACGGGAAGGAATCCCATTAATCCACCGTATCTATCTTAAAGTCTTTGAATTATCAACTACCAGCGTGTATTACAGCTCCTTGGCACCAAGGAATGAAACAATCCCTTTTGTTAGAGAGCCCGTGATTTATTACAGGGAATTAGCCAATTATTATAAGAAGAAAACCTATAGGCCTATACCATCTACCCCTAATTGGCTAGTCGAAATCAAGCAATTATTTTTTTTTTATATCTTGTTGCAAATTAATCCTACCCAAGAAGCAAACACAAGTAGATAGTTGTTCCTAATTAATAAATCATAAGAAGTAAATACAGTACTACTGATTCCAATTACGAAATGAGACGTAATTACATTAAAAAACACACCGGCCGGTACAATTTTGTGGAGCGTGTATTACGCGGGAAACTGGCGTAAGTCCTGTTCTCCATCGTGCTGGTAATCAAAAATATGTGGAAGCCTACCCTTGAACCGTTTTGTAGCCATAGGCTCCCGATTAATAAAACATTAAACCAATTATAAGTTATAGCATTTTCTTAGTGTAAGTGACTATTGGCAGAATATATAACATTAATAATCTAAACCCTACCCAAAGATCATGATGTTACAGCAATACCTAACTGTTAAACAAACAATCTCCAACTTCTATTAGTGTTAAAATGTGACCCGCATAAGAGAACCTTTGAATTAGTCTGGCAATTCAGTAAATTAAAAACATAACTAAACAGTATGAACAAACCCCCACACGCTTTCCAACCCTACCAAACTCAAACGTAATTATTTTCCAGTTTACTAGCTATAATCATCATAAAGGTAAACAAGCTTAAAATAGCTAAAGAAAATCTTGATAATGCTTTAAAAATCCAAATTTATCCTGAAATGGTTTATTCGTGGTGTTTGAAACTTTAAACAATGGTTTATGTTAATCTTAGAAAACTTATCTACCAATTTTTTCATACCAGAATTTTATCTTTCAATTCATTTATACCCTCAACCTAAGATTGAGCACGAATATGATTCATAAATTTGGATTTAACAGTCAATTGCAGATTAATCATAAAGATTTTTATACACTATAATTAGGTATTTTATTTATAAAAATCGGAAACTATAAATATTGGTAAATATCCAGCAAAAAGTCGAACAAATGTTAAACCTAATTGCAGATTACCCTCCGTATTAGTTAATTATTTTGCCTGATCCTAAAATTTCAACTATTTTTCTTCCATTAATCGTAAGGTTTCTCACTGACGTTGAATTTCAATTCTTCAATTGTATCGATAACCTATATTACTGGTTTGGTTGACAGGCATACGAATAACCATCCAAAGGTTTGCCCTCTTGGCCAACTAAATCCTGAAATTGAAGTCGGTCTAAAATTACATTCTAATTCAGAATTTTGTATTACATGGTCTGCCAACAGGAGTATACCCTGAAACTCTGGAATTTTTAACGTGTCAGATAAACCTAAAATTCATTGATCTTTTGACATTTACTATTTGATTTTAGAACTTCGCAGTAATGATGAGTTTTTTTATTTACAATTGTTGACCGCTTTTGTAAACAATAAATAAATCCGGTCGTTTTTGAGTGTGATAAACGGGATATTTCTAAATAAAATAAATAAGTTTATGCTAATCTTCAATTGAATCTATGGATAGTTACTATTCCTCTCGTTTTAGGTGCAAAGTATTGAACCCCGACACCACCTAAGTATCTTGTTGTAATGCTAGATAAGTCTAAGATCGCTGTTCTGATGTAGACCTAATTGAATTTTCAATTGGACCACGTCACCTAATTTACATGTTTTATTTCAATCTACTATTATACCTAAATAAACACCGCAACCGGTATTAAACAAGATCCAGACTCAGGGGGTTTAAATGGTATAGATTTATAGTAAGAAATATATTTTTAAATCGACGTTGTTTAGATAGGAACTTTTACAATAGGATTTCACCTTGGTTGGCGACTGAAACCGAGTTTTAAATCCCTGTTTACTTTCGAAACCCCTTAAGAGTAACCTTAAATCGAATACATTCCTGGCCTTAATCGACTGAACTGCCGTTACTCTTTGCGCCTCTTTTTCAGCACTACTGTTTTAGATTGTAGACCTTGACCGGCGATTGCCCCATTTGTTTATGCACCTCATCTTAAGCTTTGCTACACATGTACCTGAAGAATTACCTTTCAGCCACAATAGTTTTTCCATTGATAGTTATGGTAACCATCAAGCTTTAGGATACTCCCCGGGAGTTTGACAGTTTATCCCCATGGGGACCTTTTCCCCCTGGGTGTCCTCGAGGAGCATGGCTCATATATCCTATAGAATAGATATGAATTAAAGAACTTATTACATAATAGAGGTATTAAAACAAATACTGTAAAACTATCAAAATTGAAATTTCCATACCCCCATATAAATGGTTCAGACTATGATTATCGTCTAATAGAGAATGTAAACGCCTTTGATTATTATTAAATCCATACTTTCAAAAAATCAATAATAGCTTAAAATTAGGTTGTTGAAATTCTATACATAGAACAACTTCAATAACGACTACCTGACATCTCCAACTTTTCTCACCCTAAAAAGCCGAAATATAGTACACCCTATAAGGTAACACAATTATAACTTAATACAAATATATTTATATCTTAGCAATACTTCCCTCTTAGTCTATAACAAAGCACTAAGAAATTGCGAAGCAATAGCAGATTCTTAGGCCCCGCAACTACTATAAGGAGATGCATACGTTTTCAGTCCCTATTATAATCGTCAAGTATAATAGACTTACAGAATTTAGGTAATGTTATAATATAGCATTTATTTCTATAGAAATAAGGCATAAAATATTATATTTTTCTATAAATACGAAAATCCTAAATCCAATCCTAAAAAGTACTAAAGGTGTAAACTCCATGTTTGTTATTGTTTATTTATATCAAAAAATTATTCTTAATGTTATACGCTAATACTTATTATTTAATTTAGTCAGTTATGACTAGGGGCATGGAGATTTGAAACTACAATCCTTTTTATCTCCGTAGCATCATGTTTACCTTTAAACAATACCCCTTTTAGTATGGAGCTTTGCACTAGGGTTGGCTTAGACTTCTGTACTCTAATCCCCCCGCCTGCCCCGGGGATTTAATGAAAAGATAAATATACAGTGACCCAGCCAGTAAAAAATTTACTAATTAGATATATTAGTTAGCATTATGTAGTCAATGAACAAATTCGTCTTTATTTTACAGGGATTCTATAACCTAAGGCAATATGACTGTGAATATTCCACAATATTTCTGCAAAAACTGACCATGAAATATTCCTCTCTATTAAATTAACAAAGTGAAACCTTGATGTTAGCTACCACATATTGCATCACATTTTTATCCCAAGAAGGGCCAAGCAAAGAATGCAATTGAATCCCCCGATATTATAAAAATACTAATCATGCTGTTACTTTCAGTACCAATAACTCTCGTTCATCACTTCTAACATTTCTTGTAATCCTCTATGTTCTAAAATCAGATTCTTGGTACTATATATGATAAATTCTTATAAATCTACTATCATTCAGGATCTAAAAATCGGAATACTGTAACTTTCAATATCGATTCGTGACCTTCTGGTAAAAAACTGGTCATTGAGGGCGATCATTAATTTTCATACCCATTGAATATTTAATATCTAAAGGCTGAGGCTATCAATATTAAGTATAACGCTGCAGGGTGTTAATAGTTCAAATTTACTCGGATTAAATCTAAAATTCATGTAGTTTCCTGACATAATTGAATATATTATGACCTTTAATTAAGGTTTTCAGGTAGTCTTAGTAGGATTTTTAATATTTCCTGCTGATTGTCCATTTTACTACATCCATTAAGATTTTTCAACTTATTAGAGTAACTTAAGGCCTTAGGAAGTTCCAGCATAAGTGAAATTTTCATTATTAGGTTATTGTTAAGCTAAAGAATTGATTCCTGAAAAATATTAGATGTTCTCTTGAAGATTTCCCCTGAGATTTGTATTAGCTTATAATAGTACTTCATTTATAATCTTAAAATTTTACCAGCTCTTCTAGCTTGAAACAAAACTAACCTTTATCAATTAAATTCCTTGGTCAAGATGAACACTTTTCATGTAATATGTTATCGGATTACCTCTTACTGCACTCGCATTTTAAATTAGTTTCTCAGAATGGACTTCATACCTAAAAGTTTTGTCTCTTACTCAATAACTATCTCCATTAATGAAGTTTTTACCCAAATAAAAGGGTTATATTTTTTATTTTTCTTACACTCCATTTATTATTTTAGGTTTTTCTCTTGAGGCAGTACGGACCAATAAACTGATTTTCCTTTCCTATATATTCCTCTTTTATAAACTTCTAACTTCTCTTAGTTTGTTTCGTGAGTGTTTATTTGATCAAGAGAACTTCCAGCTCTTTCAAGTATGTTAAATATCAGGAAATTTAATTTTCGAAAAGTAACTGTTGTTTTCTCTTAGAAAGCAACAATCAGACATTTTCAAACAGTATCTAGTTATTGTAACAAAATTAGAATACCCCATTATTTAATTATTGCGCTCTTGAAAATTATTAAATATCGCTTGTTTTAAATAAATAGATTAAAATATTTGAGAATCTTTTAGAATAGGTCTTAGACACTGCCCTTACATAAAAATATCTAATTTGTTAAATTTATTAGTTAACATAAATATCCTGATTTTATTTTATTCTTCTTTTTAAGATATCTTTCTAGCGTCAAAAGATTAGCTCCTTTTAACGGGCGGGTTATTTTGTTAAAGGGGTTATTACTGCGACGAGTGACTATAACACGTATAAAACTACGAGACATTTTCCATTGTGTCACAACTTCCTGAACCAAACACTTTTGAATAGGCACTTTTCTACCATGGTCGTAAATACTTGTGCTGATATAGAGTGCATTCCTATGAAGTTTATTAAAGATATAGAGGTATCGCATCCTCACATCAAATTAAGATAACACTAAATAATTCCATGATCGTTATCATGAACTCAAACTAAACCCTTCCATTTTGAGTAGACGCTATCTTGCAAACAATTAGATACCTCAAGGCGCTAGGGCGCGTCTATAGTATATAAAGTATATTAATAAATTTTTCGATAGTTCTGGTAAAAAACTATAGAAATTTCTAATTAATAGACTTTTTTTTGTATAACATACCTAACCCTCCTCCCTTATACAATATTCAGCGTATTAACAGTTAACGCTTATACCAAACAAAATTTTTAGCTACATAGAAGTAATAATATTGATCAATCACTTAATAAGCGAATACGAGGGTTAGCTTCTGGAGGGAAAAGCAAAAAATCAAAAATATAGTAGAGAGGGAAATAATTGGTTTTTTTAATGAAGGGGTTTTCCAGCTACACTCTATTATTAAACACCCAAATCCTACTCATATTCCATACATCCGGCTCCTGAATGTAACACCCATACTGTTGCCAACCCTGCACCTATTATCTTTTGAAGAATTTGTAAACGACGGGAATGCCTTTTTTATTAAATCGATCTTCTAACCATGAAGGTCTCTATAACTACTTTGCCCCAAAAAGTCCTTATTTTGATCTGATGAACGCGGACTGGTGAGCGAAGTATTTTGGCATGCCTCAGCCCATAAAATTGGGAGTTTTAGGCATATTTTTCTTGAGCGTAGAAAATAATGTGGCCCTTATAGGCAGCTTTTATTTAGTTTTGTGTGGTATGGGAAAAGCATTTAGGGTTACTTTTTTCTCGTATAAGATATGTTAAT
>JACYFI010001244.1:0-11117 GCA_020975735.1 Ophiocordyceps xuefengensis | reverse complement strand
GAATTATCAAATAGATCAAGAGTGCATCACCATCTCCTTCAGAACAACCTTTATCAGAATCATCCTAACTTGATCCCTAGTAACTACGGTCCACATAATCCGAAGATGAAGCTGAATCAAAATTCAATAGTAGTCAATCTAAATCTTCAGAATTGAAAATTCTAAGGAAGGAGCTGGGGCCTCAACATTTCGTGATGAATCATGCCGCGGAGAATAAAAGGAGCAAAAAGAGGAAGAAGGGGTGATTCTGGGATTCTGATGTTTGATTATGGACAATAAACCTCCGAGTATTAGAAAATAACAATATAAATGTGATAAACAAGCTTAAATAATAATAACTTCGAAACCAGATTATTGATGGGCGTTATGATGGAGACATTTATTTGACGACTTATATATTGATTCATAATCGATTCTCATATAAAAATTATTTTGTAAAGAGGTTGCAATACCATAGGGCCATTGTTATTGCCCTAGCCAATAACCAAATTCAAAAAAAACTACTCAATATTATTAACAAGAGAATACTTAGTATAAATAATTTAAAGATATTATATTGTTTAAGAAGGGTCAAGAATTTTTAGTGTTGTTGGTTTGAGGTGAAAACAATGCATACATTGCGTATCCATACCACCTTTTTCCCCTTGCTGCGCAGCTAAGCTAAGGGAGCAGGTAAAGTAAGCTGTCTTTAAGGTGGTGGCTCGCAAGCTATAAATTAGCAAACCTAAAACTATCTTTATATTTGGACCATTAGGGGTGGAGCTTCTAGCGGCGTGGCTTCTTTACTTTCTGACAAATCCCTTTATCTATAACCTCGGTTCAGAATTTAGAAGCACAAAAATCCTAAACTAATTTTAAACAATTAAAAAAAAAACTTAGCTTGTATTTAACAGACACTCTCTCACCTTATACTATAAACATTTTGTTATCTTTATAAATTATTATTAAGATGTTCAATATGAGCTCCTGATCCTTAGCTTGCTCCGTAAGATAAGGAAGAAGGCTTCGCCTACCTAGCAATAAATAATATCCGATAAGCAAATTGAAATAAATATATTTTAACGGCTATAAGTTCATGAATAGACCTAAGATTCCGATTGGATTATGTCAGTTCAAAGTCTGACTTGGCCGCGTTTTATGTTAATCAAAAGCCCGTCTGGCGTAAGAAACCCTGTAGGGGTTATTGAATAAGCTTGTGTGAATTTTTCCTTACATATTTTTACCTTTGAGTAGCCGAAGCCTATCCTTTAGTTTTTCCATATTTATTCTTATATGCAAGCTCACGCTAGCTGATAAAAAAAAACCAAAAATTACGCAAACTCGCAAAAAGGATCAGTAGCACTAAAGGATGTAGACTTCTTTTTCCCTATCAAGGGTGGCAGGATTTGTATGATTTTTTCCTATCCTGAAGAGGGTGTGCATGTAGTTTCCTAACCAACGAGCAGGGAACAGAAAGTGTTGAACCCCTTTATCCTTGACCTGTTCCTAAGGATATGCAATAATTGGTTATAGTGGCGTGGCTATCGATAGCCCTTTTGTAGGCTAGCTTCGATTAGTTATTTCCTTGCCTGTGGCGGCAAAGCTAGGAAGTACGATGAAAGCAAGGAATTAGGATGCTTTATATGGTAGGATAACTTGCACACACGAAAAAATATAAAGTAGCCCAGTATAATATATTTAGGCCTATTATTAGGTTTAAAAAAAAAAGAAATAAAAAGCCAGTAGTCAATATGCGGTTTTTGTCTTTCGACCTTATATGATTATTTTAATGGTTATAAAGGTAGAGTTATCTAGATGTTTTTAAAGTATAAATTGCATTTATTTTTTCGGTTATAACTTGTTATAACTTAATAAATATTTAATAGCATCCTATATGCCTTAATAGGATTATTTGCATCTATTTCTCTTTATTTAAATTATTAGGATTAAGCCTTATTGGTTTCTCTTATTTAATTGTATTAATCATATGGGGTCCGGTATCTATATTATTTTTATTTATTCTGATGTAAATTTAAATTAAGAACAAGGAATTAACAAAGCAATAATGAATAGTATCCCTTTTAGCTTATTTTTGTAACAATATTATTAAATTATGCATTACAAGCCCAATATTGCCTTACTATATGGCAGCATTTTACAGGTTAATATGTACAATAAACCAATCTAATTTTATACTTATCAACAAGTAAATATAGTGATTATTATGCTAAAAGAAGAAGTAAGGTTAGCCACTACATATTAATTAAAAATCTAGAACCAACACAGCTAATGTTGTGTTTGTTTCTAGGAATAAATTGAGAGGTAAATATGACCAGAAACAAGTCACATGTCACAGTTAGGAAATATTATTATAATACTTTCTATATGATTTGTTGTTTATTCTAAGAATCTCTATTATCTAGCGATGATAGGTGCCATAATAAATTAACGATAAAACAAGCTACAAGATAGCAATATAATTATATAAGTTATTTTTAGCAACAAGACTATAATTGATTCATTTCTCTTCTGTTCTCTGACCGTAGATAATACTATTGTTAAGCTGCATAGCTGTATAAGGCTAAATTAATATCTATTTTATTTCATACAGCACTAAATGACAAGTATAAAAATCGGTTTTTTCTAGGTCTTAATATTAAGACTATCTTTAGCGTATACAATTTACTTTCTTTCTGTATTTTAAAGACTTCTTGTTGTAATTCTATATTCTAAATTGCCGTAAATTAACACTTTAATTAAAACAAGGTCCGGCTAATAGTACAATTTCTACCAATGGCTTTACAGTAGCTCGCTCTGTTTTCTGGATGTTAATATTTCTACCCTCCCCCTGCGTCGATTGCAAAATAGGGCGGGGCTGGTTTGCAGTTTAAATTACTTCAACAAAATAGCCCAGTTTTATTAAAATAATAGCCGCGCTTTTGGCCACGTTTTTAGAAAAAAATAGGGATACAGCGATCGTGTACGAACAGGAAAAATATGTTGCAATCTGTATGATTTTTCACCAACCAACTAATTAACCTAAAATATCTTTCTCTTAACGCTGCGTGTGAGTAATAGTAGTAGGCTTCGTTGATTTTAGACTGTTTGTCCCTGCTTCTCGTGCTTCATTTTTTATGATGCACTGCTTATTTAATTTCAATGAAATGGCTACAAATAAATAAAGAGTACCGTATAATTATTAAAAATAAAATAGGAAAATTAGTTAATTGGTTAAGAAGGTTTGTCTTACGCAAACAAGATTAAAGGTCCAATTCCATAATTGTACTCACATTTTTAATTATAGTTCAAGAATAGACTGTGTTATATTGTGAATTTTATACTCCTTGGATCATGCGTTATTTTTTTTCGTTCAGGTAAACGGGGTGGGGGTGGTACGCTTCTGTTTTGTGCTGCTACGCCATTACTTAACTCTTATCCTCTTGGAGAAACTGCTCGCTTAAAAAGCTGTAAAATTTCAATAGGCAAAAACAAAAAAAAAAAAAAGATCTTCTTTCTAGGGACCTTTTTGTCATAGTCTTGAACCAAAGGTTATATAAGATTATGAGGGTGGTGTTAGCTTTAGCTGCTTAAGGTAATTAAGATCGATCGAGAATACATAGACCGGTGTAAGGAATACTGGGTGAATAAGGTAGTAATATATAGGCATCCACCAAAGTATCTAAATTATATATGAGTATAAGGATTCCTTAACTTAGAATCCGGGGTAAAAGTGGTAAGTCTTGAATAAGAATATCACCAGCGCTTCGAGATTCGTGAGGGAAATAGCCGCCTATTCTCGATCGCTCAAAGTATCCTGAACCGTTGTCCTAAGGAATAATAACGGGTTTATAGTGGGCGTGCTATCGATACGGCTTCTGTAGAGCACCTTCGAATTAGTTATTATCCTTTGGCGTGGGCGCAAGGTAGGGAAGTAAGGATGCAAAAGACAAAGGGGATTTAGGGATTAGAAGTAGGTAAACGGAATAAAAATATAGAGGGAGGGGAACCCCAACCAAGCAGGATTAAGTTGACTAAGGGCAAAGGATAATAAGAAGCTTACTAAGGACAGGCCTTTTACTATGTACGGATTAAGCAATATGACCGAGGGTGGTTTAAGGTGGTTAAATTTTGATTGATTATAGGTTGTTTAGAGCACATGCCGTTCCGAATCGGGATATCTCTGTAAACGCTGTTATATGGGCAGTTGGCATTTTAGTAACCTTAGCCACAGCTTTTATTCTTGCCCCTTAGGCACCTGACGCTGGTGGATAGCAGTAAAACAATACAAGAGTGTAGATTAATTGGTAATAAATAGGGAAGCTTCAAACCTTAAAATTTCTTGGGTTTCCATCCACAGTACTATGAGTATAATAAATGACAGAATAGATTATATAACACTTTATAAACCTATTGTTAAACCGTTATTTAATAATTAAAATGTTTTTGCTTGACCCTATCCTCGAAGGAGATCGGGTGGCTAACCATAGCACTTGTTAGGTAGCCACATTTAGCCACCCTGAGGGTGCAAAGGGCAAGGGATCAGGATTAGAAAAATTTATGTTCAACGAGATTGCTGAAGCAAGGCTGTATATGAAATTCCTCAAGGCTGCTGGTGTAACTATGAATAAAAAGAAGGGCTTATTGCTTCGGGTGCTTCTTACCTCATAGTGCGTTCATGCAAGTAAGAGAGAGTTACATTAGTTACTTGTTTGACTATACCCGTATCAGAGTAAGGCTACATAATTTCTCCCTCGTATCGAAGAGTTCAGCCCACGCCACTCAATTCTCGAAGAGATCGGGGGGGGCTGCAAGGCCACAGGGAAAAACTCGAGCTCTTAGAAGGTATACACAATGACAGGCTGCACAAATGGAATTAAATTTTTTTTCATGAAATAATTTTTCATAGTGTAAGCTATCCCTTGCTTTTATTATCTTTTCAGTCCACATACCCCTATCTCGATAGGGGCGCCTTTGGCTTGCGTAGGTTTACTTGAGTAAAAAACAGTTTAAAGATTATTTTTGTGCTGCAGCAAGGATATTTATTTCCATATCTTTCAAGTATGCTAGAAGTTATTATATTCACAATTGTATAATAAATTAAGAGTCGAATAGGTTGTTTTAAGGATTTAATAGAAATTATTACTTAAGGTTTTAGTTATATTTATTGTATTAAAGGTCTGTTATAGATGCCTAGAAAACAATTAGATGTCAGATCCACCAACGGGTATGCTGAGTGGTTAAAAGCGCCTCCCTTTGGGAGAAGTTTTCCTGTGTTCAATCGACATAACCCGAAATATTAAGACCTGTACTTTAGAAACATAGTAGAATAAGGTTTAAAAACCAAAAAGAATATATAAGTATTCTCTTTGTAATTCTATAAGTATCTAAGAAACTATTATGGCAAAATTTATGCCATGATATCAAAGGAGTAAAATATTTTATATCATAAGCAATAAAAATCCGATTCTTTTAACTCGCATGTAAAGGACTGATTGAAACCTGGGTTAACTAACCTTATTTCTTTATGCTAAAGGCTCTTTATTTTTGAAGTCTATTAAGAATTGTAAAACTTATTATTACTATAATAATAATGATTGAAAATGTCTTGCGGGTCTCCAGCCTGCCACGAAATTTTTCATATCTTAGAAAATTAGGGAGTCTGGTATCTCTCCTTGATTGTTCTGCTTGATTGTTTTTAATAGCCGCAAAGTAAACTGTGGGGCAATGCAGAATATTTGTGGGTTAATCTTCCTATAGTCACTAAGCTCTAGGAGAATCTAATCTCTAACGGAAGTAATTGAAATATCTTAGTACTTTCAGTAAAATAAATTCAAAGAGTTCTTAATAAAACGTGGGCTTGAAAAGAGAGGACCCATAAGTTAGAACGGTACAAAACTGTTTTTAAATAGATGGGGAACTTTCTCTTCAAAGCTTAAAAGTATGATACATACGATAGGTAAAAGTACCATGACGGAACTATAACGAAAATAGTATGTTGTTATAAAAGCAGTTCGATAAAAGAACGTAACCTTTTTGCACAAAATGGGTCACCAGTTAACGTTAGATGCGAGGCATATGCGTAGTTAAACCGGGCGTTAAAAGAATCGAAACAGTGATAAATTAAGACACCGCAACAACCGGGTGACTTTTACCATGTCGGGATTATAATAGTCCGAACGGGTCGATTTGATAGCATAAATCTCCAAGACTGTGTTACGTGTAGTGAAAGACAACTACTGACTGTGATACGCTGGAAAGAATAAAGATGTTAAGCCACTCTTTAAATGTGCCACAGTATGTAGAATGAACTTTCCCTGCAATTAAACCATCCAAATTGACGGGAAAACACCTAACAGGCAAACTAGGACCAAGCAATATGGGTTAAACATTTAGTTGGCCACAGGTGATGACTGCGTGGTAAGGTTAAAACATAATTGATAATAACGTAGTATAATGGGCGATCCGCGCGCCATACACCTATAAGTGTGCGTTACAATCGACTAAGAGTGTTGGTTGGCTTATAATTTTAATGGGGCTTACTTACGTGCAAGCTAAAGCCACTAGATTTATAGGGGCTTAAGATATAATCAGAACCTTTTCGAAAGGCATACCCAGATAATAAATACGAAATTAAGTCAATAGGTTCTATTTAATTAGGTTTTATAGGAGAAGTATAAACTAGCTAATTAAAATAATAAAAAAAACTTGGCTTTAGCATTGCCGTTATTTTATTCCTGACACTATAATAGATAATTGCAGCAATGAAGGCAAGAGGCGAACTTTTGGGGTATCACATTTTATATACCAATAATAGGCCTTTAATCAGAGAGTAATAGTTATTTGAAAGATGTATACAAGCATTATATTAAGGCGCAAGCTCCATCTGAAAAAAAAGATTATTACATACAGTGTTATGGACACCGTAAGTTCTCATATAAAATAAGTTATCTTTGGATTATAATTACAAATATTAAAAATGATGGGGCTTCGCCCACTACCCTCCGGGATAAATATTAAGGGGTAATAATATTGTTGATTAATAATATTATTATAAATTTACTAGCCCCGTAGGGAATGGTACTCTATAAATTTAACCTAATAGATTTTATCAATATTATAGTGTTAAGCATTTAACTTTACGTAAACTACCTCTACACGGCCGCCAATCTCGCCTTTAAAATATTGAAAATAGTAACTGTTACTTTATTGAAATTAGAGAATATATACTGATAAATGGAACAGGTTATGAAAAAGGAACAATACTAATCTAGACCTTTTTTCAAACCACAATATACGATCTAGAAAAGGCAAATTTCTTTTTCCTTAGGCTATAAACATACGAGAAAATCTTTAATCGCCTTTTTGTAGGAGATTATAGGACGTATTATTAAATGAAGGAAGCTAGTAAATCAATTAACTATTGCGCAACAGAAGAATCTATAACCAAGAGGATTAGATAAAAATATCCTACTAAGCGAAAAGGTATAAAACTTACAGAAAAAACACGCGGCAAAGCATAGATAATCAGCTCAGCCTTATAGGTGTGTAAAAGGTCGATGTTATATAATACTGTACTAAGGAAAGGGTATCTTTTTGATAATTTAACAGCAGCAGCTAAACACAAGGTGTTACTAAGACCAGCAGTAGCTAAAGTTTAAAAAGGTGGAAGGTTAATAAAAAAATTTCATTAAATAAAGGCAGAGAAGGAGTATTTTAATTATTTGCTAAACGGGATAATAAAAGGTATATAAATAGGTATACTTAATTAATTAGGGAGAAGGAGCTTTCAGCTTTACCCAGAATCCTTTGGCTATTTATTATATGTCTATAACATATAAGAAATTTCGGTAAAAGAAGGTAGATTTGTACTGCCGAAACCTATAATTAGTAGGCACTTTGAAAGTAAGTATCTAGCAGGTACATTAATTTAATCTTCAGACAAGATGTGTAAACCGTTTTTATTTAGTACAAATTGGGGATGCATGAAGATTTTTATCAGTGAGTATGTAGACTCGAAGGCAAAGATATATCTTGAATTATCAGACAATAGGAATGACTAAGGTTTGGAAGACAGCGTTTTTGCTAGAAGTGAACCTTCTGCACGTAAGACCATCAAATTGCGGGAACGTCCTAAAGCAAATCATACCTACAGTAAAGAGGTAGTAATACATCTTAATGGCTGAGGTAATGACGTCGGGGTAGGGGTAAAATTCATGGATTGTATTATACAGAAATGGTGATTTTCCGCAGCCAAGCACCTTAAAGGTGGTGCAGTCAATTCGACTAAAGTTGGTTTGGCTATAATTATAAGGTTATATAATTATTAGCCTTAGAATAGTCAGGGTCTGTCATTTGTAAGAATCCAATGGCAATAAAATAATTATTATTTCTTCTCATAAGTTACAGTTTACGATTAAATAATTGTACGTTTACAAGAAACAAAAACATTCTAGAAATTAATTTAACAATCAGACATCTTTCAATAATAACCCTATAAAAGTTATAGTAATGCATTTTTGCTGCTTGGCGGAAGCCGTCCGAGCAAGAAAATATCAAATATTATTAGATAACAAATACATATGGTAATCTATAAATTGAATAAATAACGTCAGATGGTAAAATAGTTAATGTAGGTAGTTGGTTCTAACTTTAGCAGAAAGAGTGTAGGGGCATTATAGAAAGTGGGGAGCGCCCTTCGCTCTAAAAAGAATCTAGACCTATTCTGCTGCTTATTTAAAAATGTCCAATAATAATTTATTTTACAAATATTAGAGTATGTTAGGCCAGGAAGAATTATTAACAGAGAAGCCAGCATTTTTGGGGATATTGGTTAACTGAATAATAAATTATTTTAAAAAACGCTTATTTCGTTTATTAGGGAGTCGCGCCTAAACCCTAGTGATGAAAAACTAGTTTAAGTTTAAATTAAATCTATTTCGGAAGAGCATAAAAGAACAATTATCATCAGGTACATTTAGGTAAAGAAGTTAGTCCTAGAAATTAAAGATTAAATTATACTTTAGCTACCACCTAACTATAGAAAAAACTAATCCTTTATCCGCAGAGCTTTTAGAAATTTTAAAACAGCTAAAATCCAGGAGCGTGAAGGTAAATCCAGTTAGACTTTTTAAATCTATGAGACTAACGAAACATGTAGATTTTTCGACGTTAATCTGAAAGCTTGGTGAGATATTTAGGATTAAAAGACAAAGCTTTAGAAACTAGGGAGTATAGTTAAGAACTCTATCGTATTTCTAGAGCTTTAAGATTTAACATTTATAATATTTTAAAATTTATAAATTTTTTTGTTAAATTTCGGGGAGTGTTTACGAAAGTTTACCGTAAATGAACTCGTTGTCTAAATGATCAGTTCACAAATATTATTGATGACGATTTTACAGGGATTAAAGTTGCTGTTTATAAGCAGATTTCCGTGTTGCTAAAGGGAAAACACCCAGAACAAAGAGGTTAAGGTTTCTTAATTATTAAGCTTAAGTAAATTATAATGAAGGTTTATTATTAAAGGTCCGACAAGGAGAGTAGGCCTTAGAAGCAGCGCCCATATTTTATGCCTCGTAACCAGACGCTTGTTAAGCTTAGCAAGCATCGAAAATTATAACGGATCTAATACAAATACCGAAGCCTTGGTCACATAACGTTTTCATAGGAATTACTACATAGACACAATTACAATAGAGAGCCCGAATACGTGTGAAGACAACTATGATCACTGTCATAGTTCTGTAAATAAAGATTTTGTGTAGATTAGTGTCTATTAAACCAGTTGGAGTTGAAAAGGTTCTATTAATAATCATTAATAACTAGATATATATGCCCAAAAAGGTTAATAGTATTAAATACTAAACCAGTTATAATAGTATGGTGCTAAACAGTTATAGAATTTACAATTTATATTAATAATTATGTCTTTTATAATAGTATTTAATACTCAACAGTTATAATAGTTATTGTTGCTGTCACAACAGTATCCTAGTACTATATTTAAAAGAATTGGTTCTATTACAATAATTAATAAGGACTTCTTCTTGTGTCGAGCCAAGTCACCTAAAATGATTTTAAGTGCTCAAGTTTAATTATCGTATCAATGTAATTTACATTTACAATAGAGCCTAGTTTAAATGTTTAGAATATCTAAATATTAGTAGAATAGGCGTTTTGGGGTAAGCAGAACGTGAGTAAATAAACTTGGATTTTATGTTTTTTAATAGAATTATTAATAAAATTTAAACTCAAGTGAGAATGGTGCATGAGTAACTAAAGAAAAAATTTTCCCCATTAAGCTTATGGATATAAAGTTTAAGTTAAACGGCCTCTCTAAGTTATATTATCTAAGATTTAAACGATGAGAATAATCTTGTTAGCTAAGGACAACATTTTAGGTAAGAAATGTTGTGGAAAATATAGGTAATATATTTGATATTCTATAACTAAAAGAATATTTGTCTATCTAAGAACAAATGGAACCAAACCCCGTTACCTGAATCTGAAAAAAGATTACAGCTAAGTTAAGAATAAGAAGGCCTAAATGAGGCAACAATCAGTAGAAATTTGGATTAGCCCCCCGACAGTGTGAATAAGACCCAAACTCGGGGACACCCTCAAAGCTCCTCATTACCAAACTATGACGAAAGTCCTTGACCGGACCACACTAATCACTGATGTATGGTAACCAAAGTTAGGACATTGCTAGTAATAGGAATGGTTTTCAGCGGATCAATTCAGTAGTACCGTGAAAATCCTGCTGGTAAAAGCAACGATTAGATGGTTTTTCAATATCTATTAAAATGTAAGGGTGTATCTGGCCCCAAGTGAAACTTGGTATTTGGATAATTGTGTAATTACGGAAATTAGAAATATTACTTTAAGCAATAAATATTATGTCCCAATTCTTGGGTTTAAATACTAGTTTTAGTTAAATGTATCAAAGACAATTACACAATAACATCTGATCCTAACTATAATATTCGGGATTTACCTTTTTTTTTTATAAAAAAAAACAGCAGAAGGTGAATGCTCCAATATTATCTATATAAAAAATTCCAAACTTAAATTAGGTATATAGCGGTAAGGACTTTTTCAAATTTCTTTACATAAAAAAGAAAAAATTCTTTTAATGA
>JACYFI010001243.1:0-12978 GCA_020975735.1 Ophiocordyceps xuefengensis | reverse complement strand
CGCATTAAAATATGTTATAGAACCATTTCATAGTTAATATCAATACTAGAACTGTTGAGCTCATACTATTTATAATGTTGAGTAGTTATACTATTGTTAGAACTTATATTATTAATAAATTTGTAATTACTACTTCTGTTTTATGCACCCAATCTATTAATAACTTTGTTTTAGTATAATACTTCATAACCTGGATTAGAGCACTTCAATGACTATATAAATTGTTATTATAGTAACTTTTTCATTAATGGTTTTTTAATAGAACTATTTTAAATAAAATCTTTATTTACAAGAACGTATGACAGTAGTCCAGGAGTGTGTTCAACACAATCTCCCGCCCTTGATTTATTGTGTCTATGTAAGTATCTCTTATGAAAAGTTCATGTCAAGGTTTCGGTCATATTGTTTAGATCCGATTAAATTTTCGATGTTCTGTAGCTTAACAAGCGCTCTTTACCGGTAGGTCAAAGATTTATTGGCCTGTTTCTAAGGCCTATCTCCTTGTCGACTTTAATAAAAAACCTTCATATTTCACTTAAACTAATAAATTTAGGTACCTTGTACTATTGTTCTGGCCTCGTTTCCCTTTGATACATACACAGGAAAATTCTGTTATTAACAAGGATTCTATCCTAAAAATAGTTCATAATCAATTATTTGTGAACTATCCAATTTAGACAACGGTTCATTTAGGCTACCTTCGTAAAGCTCCCCGAATTTTAACTAAAAAAGTTTTTAAATTTAAAAAATAATTATAAATGTTAAGTCTAACTTCAGAAATTACGGATAGAGTTTCTTAAATATACCCTTCCTCTATTTCTTACAGCTGTCTTTTAATACCCTAAATATTCACTCCAGCTTTAGTTAAAAGTAGAAAAAAATCTAATGTTTACCGTTAGTCTCAGTATTTAAAAAGTCTAACTATTTTCCCTTACCTCTGTATTTGTAGCGTAATATTTGCAATAGCCTTCTGCGGATAAAGGATTGTATTTTTCCGTATAGTTTAAGTGGGTAGCTAAAGATAATTTACTTTTAACTTACCCTGACTAACTTTTTTACCTAAAAGTACTGAAATGATATTATTCCTTTATGCTTCTTTTTTCCGAAAATAAGATTTTAATTTCAAACCTTAACTATGTTTTCATCACTATGTTTAGGGCGCGAGCTCCTAATCAAAAAATCAGCGTTTTTTACAAATTTTTATATTTTCTGGTTTTAAACTATATCGCAATTAATGCTGTCCTCTGTAATAAGTTCTTCTAGGGTTACACATGACCTCTAATATTTAGAGTAAAAATAGTATGGCCCATGTTTTAATAAAGCACGCATAGAATAGGTGCTAGTTTTTTTTAGAAGGTAAGCGCACCACTGTTCCTTAAATAACCACTTACTCTTATTTGCCGTAAATTTAAAACCCAACTACCTCATAACATTACCAAGTTGATCGTTAATTTTATTTCATTTATGAATAAACCTGATTTTATTTTTTGTTTCAATCTATTAATATTGAATTTTTTCTTGCTGCATGGCAGTTTCGGCAGCGCACCCAAAATTTACATTTCATACTTTTAAGGTATTATTGAAGATTGTTTGATTTGGTAAAAGAATATGCTCATAAGTTTTTTTTTTGTAAATACGTAAATATTGTGTTAACTCTAAAACTTAAATTTTTGGAAGCGAATTAAATAATTATTTTATTGCCTTGCATTCCTCTACGAATGAGGCCTGACTATAATTCTTGAAGTCTAATAGATTACACATAACTCGAAAATTAAATAAGCCCAACCTACCATTTAGTACGAATGACAACTTGCACACCTTTAAAGTGTGCTTGGCTGCGGATAATCCATTGTAATATCAAATCATTGATTTTCTTTATCCCGAGTCATTCCCTGAGCCATAAGATTGTTATTAACACTCTTACTAGGTTATGGATTCTTGCTTTGGACGTCCCGCAATTTGATTTTACTGCAGAGGTCCACTTACAAAAGGTGTCTTCAACCCTATAAATCTTTCTATGTCTGATGATTTAAGAGATATCTTGCCATCCTGAGTCTAAATACACACTGATAAAATCTTCAGGATCCTCCATTTGTTACAAAATGAAACGTTTACACAACTTGTCATGATGATAAATATGTACCCTCTAAGATATTTACTTAAATTTCGCCTACTTATATTAGGTTTTCGCGGAACAAAGTCTACTTTCTTCTTACCGAAATTCTTAGATGTATGTAGACATATTAATAAATGGCCAAAGGCTCTGGTAATAGCTGAAGTCCTTCTCCTAAATAATAAGTATACCTTATAACTTTATTATCCTTTAACAAATAATAAATACTACTTGGCTTAATATGAAAATATTTTTTATAATTAAATCTTCCCCACTTTTTTAAAGCTTTGATGCCTACTGCGGTCATTATAGCACCTTGTGATTAGCTGCTGACTGTTAAATTACCAAAAAGAACTTTTTCTTAGATCAGTATTAATACAGTCGCACCCTTTTACACACCTGATAGGACTTCATAGGTGATTTAGGCTAGAGTCTTTTGCGCGTGTTTTTCTGAAAAGTTTTATAAACTTTTTCGCCTTAGTAGATATATTTATCCTGTAATTACTGTTGGAATATTCTTCCTGTTGCCTGCAATAGAATAATTGATTTCTAGCTTCCTCATTAAGTTATACGTCCATTCTCTAAAAAAAAACTTAAAGTTTCTTCTGTATGTTTATACCCATAAAGAATTTGCCTTTTTAAGTACGTTGTATTGTGGTTTTACGAAAGTCTAATTAAAGATTGTCTCTTTTTTTGATAACTGTGTTCTTTATCCAGTAATATATTCTACGAATCTAATTAAGTAAAGTTACTTAACCATATTTTAAAAGAGCGAGCTTGCGCCGTGAAGAGGTGTTTTCGTAAAGTTAAAATTGCTGAACACGATAATATTATAAAATCTATTAGTTAAAATTTTATAGAGCTACCATACCCTCCGGGGAATTTAGTAAATTTTATTATTAATATTATAACGCCATCACATATATACGAACCTTATTTCTATCCCGGAGGGATAGGGCCAAGCCCATCAAATTTTACAATATTTGAATTATTATTCCAAGATACCTACTTCCGTTTTATATCAGATACGGGTGTCATACCCCTGTTAGTGTAATCTCTTTTTTTCATGATAGCTTCGCTTAATATATTCTGTATACACTCTTTAAAATACTAATACTTTTATTGTTAACCTATTATGGCTATATAAAATGCTTGTAACCAAAAGTTACCTCTTCTCAATGCTGCAATTAATCTACTTATCAGTGGTTAGGAGAATTAAAATAGAATTGCTAAAGCAAGTTTTTTTTATATTGTTAATTACTATTTATACCCTTCTCATAACCCCACTTACATAAGAACCTATTAAGCTCAATTTTCGTATTTACTTATCTGGTCCTTTGAAATAAGGTCTGACTATATTCTTAGCCTATAAAATTATGGTTTAGCTTACAGGCCGGTAAGCTAAGCCATTTTATTAATAAGGCAACCTAACATTTAGTCATGAACTTGACACTTATAGTGTTTCGCTGCGGATCGCCCATATTACCGTTTACTATATCAATCTATGTTTTACCTTTACCCACGAGTCATTACCGCTGTGCCCCAAATATGGTTACCATATTGCTTTGGTCTTAGGTATGCTTTAGGTTTTTTCCTTTCAAAATTTTGATGGTTTATTGCAGACAAGTTCATTTCACGCAAGTGGCTTATTTAAGATTGCTTACATCTTTTCTTTACCAGGACTATCACAGTCATTGTTGTCCTTTCACTACACCTACCACAGTTTCTCGGAGATTTATGCTACAATTTCACACCGTTCGGACTTTTTATAACCTGACTATGGTAAAATCCACCCGTGCTTTCGCGGTCCTAATCTTTAGACACTGTTTCGTATAGTTTTAACGCCCGTTTAACTACGCATATGCTCTAGGGCCATCTAACGTTAACTTCGGTGAATCCAATTTATGCAAAAAGGTCTGTTCTTTGATTTGGAAACTGCTTATAAAAACCACATATTTTCGTTTGTTCCCTCCTGTTACTTTTCCCTACGCTCATGTATCCTATTCAGCTTAGGAACGGTTGACCCCATTATTTAAACAGTTTTTACCTTCTATTTATAGGCCTACCCTCTATTTTTCACTCACGTTATTCATAGAATACTCTCTATTGATTTATTTCCTGGAATTACAAGATATTACATATTTACTATCGTTTAGAGACTAGGACATCCTCCTAGGCTTATGAACTTATAGCGAAGTTTCCCCCCAATATTCCTGCATTGCCCCACAGTTTACTATTAGCGACATTTTATAAAACAATAAGCAATACAATCAGAGAGCTAGCAGCTCCCTTAATTTCTAAGCTATGAAAAAGTTGGTGCAATGTGTGGAGACACCCAGCAAGCCAAAATTTTCATATTCATTTTAATAAGGTAAATATTAAAGTTTGACAATTCTAAATAACTCTTCAAAAAAAGAGGCTTTTAGCATAAGAAATAAGGTTATTAACCACGGTTTCAATCAGTTCCCTTTTCCACAGAGTGAGTTAAAAATATTGGGAAGTTTTATTGCCTATTGAAATAAATATTTTCTCTTTGATACATGCATAAATCCAAAATAGTTTCTTATTACTTATATAATTACAGAATACTTATATATCTTTTGTTTTTAAACTGTATTTCTACCAGTTCAAGTTAAGGTTATGATATTCGGGTTACTTGTGATCGAAACACGGAAAACCTCTCCCCAAGGAAGGCGCTTTTAGCCACTTCAGCCGTCATAAAACCCGTTGTGGATCTTGACCATCGTTTAGGTGTTAGGCTATGATAACACTAATACCTTATAATATAAACTAAAACCTTCAGTCAATATCCATCTTATTAAATATGTAAATCCAACCTTCGACCCTTATATTTATTATACCAAGTGTGAAAATTTATAACCTTCCAAATAACTAAAGATATGAGAAGTTATCAACCTTGCTTGCAGGCACAAAAATATACATATTACCTGTTCTTACTCAGTAACCCTTAACGAAGCGCAAAACGCACCCTACATCCGGAGATGGGGGGTATATGTGGACATCCCTGGAAAGAAATATAGCCAAGGATAGGGTTAGCCCGATGAAAAATTTTATGAAATGATTACATTAATTCACCTTTTGTGAGCTCGCCTTGTGTAACCTTCTAGAGCTTCGTAGGTTTTCCCTCGTGCCCTTGCACCCCCCCCTGATCTTTCAGATAGAGGGTGCTGGGCTGATCTCTTTTCGAACAGGAGAAATTATGTTCCCTACCTTCTGATACGGTGTATAGTGAAAACAAGTACTAAAATGTAACACCCTCTTACTTTATGCAGGCAGTAGGCAAGTTATATAAAGCCACCCCAAGCACTAGTCTCTTCATTTTTCGTAGTTAACCAGGCAGCCCCTGGTGACGGATTTCATTACAGCCTTGGCTTCACAATCTCTTGAAACATAATTTTTTCTGATCGGATCCCTTGCTTTGCACCCCTACAGGGTTGGCTAAAAATGTGGCTGCCTACAAGGGGTATGGTTAGCCACCCAGAATCATTTCGAGGATAGGGTCAGCAAACATTTCATATTCGTTTAATAACGGTTAAACAATAAGTTATAAAGTTTATATAATCTATCTTGTCATTATTAATCTCAGAGTTACTTTCGTTTGAACCAACAGTAATTTTTTGAAGGTGATAGCTTACCCTATTTTACCAATTAACTACGACTCTTTTATTTTTTGACGCTACAAATATAGCCGGTACAGGAAGCTAAGGGGGCTTGAATAAAGCTTGTTCAAGCTGAGGTTACCTAAAAGCCACTGCCCAATTAACCAAGCCTTTACATGAGAATATTCGCACGATTCAACGGATGTGGTTAAACAACCTTAATAAAATTTCCAAACGTTGCCCACCTTAACCACTGCCGGTCAAAATGCTCCTTAATCGTACATATTAAAGGCCAGTCCTTTATAAGCTTTTCTTATATACCCTGTTATTAACTAATCCGCTTTGGTTTGGAGTCCCTCCCATTTATTTTTTGCTTTACCCTAACTTCTAATCCAATTCACCTTTGCTTCTGCATCTTAGTCCTCGCTTGCGCCCAGTCAGAAAAAATCATCGAAAGCTTGGCCTTACAAAGGGTATGATGCCACGCCCCTCTATAACCATATTCATAACCCTTAGAATAGGGTTAGGGATAGTTAATGGCAGCGATCGGAATAGGCAGGCTATTCCTCAAGCGAATCGAACGCTGATGATATTTCTTTATCAAGATACATTTCCAACGGTTAGTTAAGGGAATCTACTACTCATATATATTTGTTTTAGATACTTGTGGATGCTATTAATTACTAACTTATTCCACCCAGTATTCCTTACAGGTGTAGTTTATTCCTGATCGGATCTTTAATTACCTTTAGGAAGCTTAAAGGTAACCACAACCTATATCTATAAATCTTATGGTTCAAATTTAATAGGAGTAAAAAGCTCCTATAAAGCCAAGATCTTATTTTTTTTTATTGGTTTTGTGCTTTATAAATTTACACTATAAGCGAACAGTTTCCCTAAGAGGTATAAAGGAGTAGTAGGAAGTCGTAGCAGCCAAAAAGAGCGTACCCCCTCACCCGTACCTGTAAGAAAAAAATAAAACGCATTAGAATCAGGGAGTATAAAAATTCACAATATAAACGTCTATCTTGTGAGACTTTATTAAAAAAAAATTGAGAATTGACAAGGATTTGAACTTTAACTCTGGTGTCGTCAAAGACAAACGTCTACCAATTGGATAACTATTTCTCTATTTTTATTTTATAAGTATTTACGGTGCTATCCTTTAGTTTATTTAGTAGCTTCATAAATTAAATAGCAGTGCTTCAATATAAATATACACAGGAGAAGCAAGGCCAGCAGTCTAAAATCAGCGATAGCCCTAACTTCTATTATCAAACGCACGTATTAAAGAAAAGATATTAGGGTTAGTTTTTGAGGGTTGGTGTAAAAATTACAGTACATGCATCACAATTTATCTGTTGTGATACGCCTGGTATCCCTATTTTTTTCCTAAAAACGTGCAAAAAGACGCAAGCTTTTAGTTAATATAAAGGGCTATTCTGTTAAGTTATATAAACATGCCAAACCACCCCCCTATTTTCGCAGATCGCGCCAGGGGAAGGTGGTTTAAATATAAATTCAGAAAAGAGCGAGCTACTGTTGAAAACGCCATTGTCGTAGAATTTACTATTAGCGTGAGCCTTGTTTATTAATTAATGTGTTAGTCTCATGCAATATTTGGAATATGAGAATTTACAACAGGAAAGTCTTTAAAATACAGAAGTAAGATAATATTGTAAACCTTAAAATAAAGTATTACTGGTTTAAAGACCTAGACCAAACCTATCTTACGACTGTCATTTTAGTGACTGTTATAGAAATAACGAGATTTTTAAAATTAGCTTTAAACAGTGCTAAGAGAGCTAAAACATAAAGTCATCTATCTTAAGGCAGAAAACAGAAGAGAAGAATTCAATTCTATAGCTTGGATTCTAAAATAATAACTTATATATATTTTATTCTTATCTGTATTTGGTTTATCGTTAATTATTTATGGCACCCTTATCATCCGCTAATACATACTGATGAACACAATAAACAACATTAGATTAAAGAAGTATAATAAATATATTTTCCTACTGTAGACATGTGAACTTTTCGTGTCCATATTTACCCACTAATTAGTACTAGTTCAACACACATAACTTAGGCTGGTTTGTTCAGAATTTTTATTTATGATGGTAGTGGTAACCCTAACTTTTTCCTTTGAGCTATATATCAGTTAATGTTACTGTTGTATAGTAATAAAATCAGATTGTTTATTTTACTATTTATTACATTGAATTGCGGCCATATAGTAGGCAATATTGGCTGTACAATGCCATAATTTAATAAATATGTTTACAAATTAATGCTAAAGGGGATACTTTTCAATTATTCTTTGTTAATTCCACTGGGTTGTCTACTATTAATTAACATATAATAAAAAAAATAGAGAAGATACGGCCCCCTATATATACAAATTAACATAAGAGAAACCTATAAAGTTGATCTAAATAATCAATTAATAAAAGAGAAAATATAATGAAATAATCCTATTAAAGACATTAGAGACCGTATAGGTTTCTGTTATTTATACAGCGTTATAACCCCAGGAAAATAATGAATTACTGCTTCAAACAATCTAGTATTCTATATAATAACCATTAGAAAAATCACATGTATTAAGGTCCGAAAGATCAAAACCCCCGATTTGACCTACTGGTTATTTTTTTATTAACACCTAAAAGTAAGGACTAAATATTTTTATACTGGGCTACTTCATATTTTTTCTGTTTGTAGCACTTAATCTCTACAATAAGCATCCTAATGCCTTCTTGCCCAAGCTTACCTACCTTAGCTATTGCGCCTACAGCCAACGAATAATAAATCGAAGATAGCTACAAAAGGGGTATCGGATTAAGGCCCAGCCACTTAAATAACCAATTTATATTACCTTAGACACAGGTTCAGGGATAAGGGGGTTCGCACCTCTAGTTTCCCTGGCTGTTGTGGTTAAGTGAAAACATACATGCACCCCTCTTCGAGATAAGGAAAATAAATACATACAAATCCTGCCCACCCTTGGATAGGGAAAAGGAAGTCATACATCGCTTTTTAGTGTACTGATCCTGTGAGCATTTGCGTATTTTTGTATATTTTTCATTACTAGTTGCGTAGCTTGATATAAAAGAAATAAATAGAAAAAAGTAAAGGAAGTAAGGCTTCGCCACTTCAAGTGTAAAAAATGTAAGGGAAAAATTTTATCACAAGCTCTATTCATAATCCCTACAGGCGTCTTTGCAAGAAGGGCCTTTATAATAAAACGCGGCTAGTCGACTTGAAATTTACATATCCAGATCGGAATCTGTAGGTCTTACTCATTTAAACTATAGCCCCGGGTTTAAATAATAATTTTATTTTGTAAATTTGCTTCGAATATTTTTTAAGTTGCCTAGTAAGGCGAAGCGCTTCTTCCGTAACTTACAGGACAAGCTAAAGATTTCAGCGGGCTCATATGTGCGAAACATCTAATTAATAATTATACAGAATCACAAAATGTTTTATAGTATAAGGTAAGAAGTGATGCTGTTAAATAACAAGCTAGGTTTGGATTTAATTAGTTAAATATATTTTTAAGAATTTTCTTGTGGGCTTTCTAATCCTGAACCGAATGTTTAGATAAAAGGGGGATTTGGTCAGAAGTAAGCAAGCCACCCTAGAAGCTCCACCTTACAGGTCATAATAAAAGAATATTTGTTAGGTTGCTATTTATAGCCTGGCCTTAGCCAACCACCTAAAGGATTAGCTATCTTACCACTGTTGCCCCTCTTTTAGCTTTACCTTGCCAGCAAGGGGATACAGCGGGAGGTATGGGGAACGCATCTATGCATTTTTCCCTACAATCAACACACACTAAATTAATTCCCTCATAATACTATAATTATCTTTAAATATTTATTACAAGATTCTATGTTAATAATATTGAGTAGGGTTTTTGAATTTTTGTATTGCTAAGCAATAACAATGAGCCGCCTATGGTCTTAGCAAGCTCTCTTAAGGAAAATAATTTTTAATATAAAATGTATTATGATATCAATATAATGAGTCGTCAAATGAAAGTCTCCAATATTATCCCACATCATAATTCTGGGTTCTCGAATTATCATTGATGTATTAACTGTTTTATCCCATTACATATTGTTTATCTCTACATCTTCGGACGGTTTATTGTCATTAATCAACATCAGAATCAAAACAACTTCTTTCCTCCTTTTTTACTCCTTTATTGCTCCGCGGCATGATTATCATATTGTTGAGGGCAAGCTCATCCCTTAGGATCTAAAATCCGAGATTCGCATTGACTACTATTGAATTTTGACTCAGCTCAATTCGTTCGGAATTGTGCGGTACAAGTAGAATTACTAGGAATCAATTCAGATGATTTCTGATAAAGGTTGTTCTGAAGGAGTGGTGTGCACCTTTCTAGTTTTTGATAATTCATCCCTCCCTCTAAGTTTGCCTACCCGTCTTGTTCATATATTACTGGAGTTATGAAAAACGAGAAAATGGTATCCGTCGCGGCTGGTATGATTTCTACTCACTAGGTGATACTCGACGACCAGTCAACCGACTTATATAATTCACTCCTGCTGGAGTGGCACTCTCGGGGATGTAATCACGAACTAAGCCGGATCAGTGCTGACCGACATATAAGCCAGATATCTGATTCTACCTTGGTTTTCTTCCCATTGGTTGTTATCAGGTTCGGGATTCGATTAGGGCATTTCTTCTTTCTGGGGCCCTAGGTATTTGAATATTGATCCATTGGGTGTTTCTCCTTCAGGCCAATAGTATTAGGGAATGCGGTCCACTTAATTCCCTTGTGGCCCGGTAGTCACTCCAGAATTAAGTACTCTGCTAATGGAAATCGTCCATATGGCCGTCTAACATAAAATGATTGCAGTAGTATAAATTCTCATATTATATTTGTTATTTATCATTCATTTCATTTTTAGTATCTTTTTGGTGCTGTTTTTTAATTGTTATATCGTTTATTTATGTTAGACCCTCAGTATACATGAGACTATTAGAAAACAGTCCATTGACAAGATTCAACACAAAGGGTGTTCAAAGTAAAGAAATCTCGATTCATACCTAATGTAATGGTGGATCTGTTAAATGATAGCTAATACTTCATCATAGGCCTACAGCTATGAGATTGGTACCTATGATACGTGGAACCCATGGACCCTAGTTCCCAAAGAAGAAAACAAGTACCCAACTAAACCGTCATTATGGTTAAATTTGTGAAACACATAATATCTATTTGCTATTGGTAACAAAAAAGTATGTTACTCATGTTGATGTCTTTATAACATTTTTTCAAATAATCTCACTTAATTTCGACAGACTATCTCTTATGTGCAATAATTTTGCTAGATTTACACACCATCAAATGTGTTTTTAATAATATAAAAATAAGACACTTATTAAGCACTAGCTGCGCTCACAACAAAACCTTTTTTATTAATATAATGAAGCCGTTAGCAAAGAGAAACATCCTTATTCTAATTCAATAAGTACTATAATAGATTAGGCTACATATTAATTTTAAATATACTTAAAAGAGCTTGCTTGGTGAACAACCATTATTACATATCTAAAATTTGTTATTATTTAATAAAGATTTAAAGATTCCCTGAATCTACTAGTTAAAATACCTAAAAATATAAATATCTAAATTATTTATATATACTTTTAAAAAAAAAGCCCTTTCATTTTTTTTCTTTATTTGTTTTATTGCTTTTATACGAAAAGTAAGTACCTAATAGGCTAAATTTAATTCATCTCTACCTTCCATTCATAACCTCAGGACTTTAAGAAATCTTATCTTTTTAATACCTTCCGGTTTGTTAACTGATCTTTATGCAGCTACGTCTCTGTCTTTAATAAAATCTTAATTAAATTCTCTAAACCTTATACCCTTGTAAAGGGAAATTTTTGAAGAAAGGAATTATCTTTAATCTTAATTTCTTAAGTTTTATTACACGAATATTTACTTCATCTGTTATTTTAACAAGCTTTCTTAATCTTTCCGAACACGCCTATAAACCGGATAAATTTTGTTTAATAAAACTTCATCCTCTCGCATGTTGAGTAATAGAGAACACTAAATTAACATATACAAGTTGTATAGTTTTTATTAAATTAATACGTCCTTACATAAAAAATTAACCCTCTCCTCTACAAATCCAAGCCAAACAGTTTAGATCTTAATTCATGTGTATCTTCAAATTCACTAAAGCGTGGTACACAGTTAAAGGATTAGGAAACAATGAATTTTTTGAATTATCAGAACACGACCATTGCTGTCAAGATCCCGTTATATTTTAAGCTCACACATACTTTCATATAGAGCGTGCCTTTGACTGTTAAAAGTAAATTTATAGTTGTTAACATAGAGATACTCTTGCTCTTTTTTTGAGTTCAATAAAGGGTATTTATAAATATGAGGTATAATTTTTTAAGCTAGAATCCTTGGCGACTGACACCTTATACTTCCTTTTTTTTATCTCATTCACTCATTATGTAACCTTGCCAAAACAAAAGTATGAATTTTTCTTAGTACATAAGATACTCTATTTATGTAAAACTCCAATTTTAAATACAGGTGTTACAGTTTAATAGCTTGAGTGAGAACACTCCTTTGACACTTTAAGCTAAAACTCCTTTCAACCATCTGAAACCTTTTCTCCATAAGGGGGAGGTAGAATTGAATCTTGTGATTTTCGTACTAATAAATCATTTTTAACGTTTTTGCCCGCAGCTAAATTGTAAATGCTGATGGAGTTTCAGGTTTACAAGGCAAGGTTTATAATAATAATCTCAATCCTTAAAAGTTATAACTACTTAATAGCTATAAACAATATAAATTCTATAAACTTAAAACAAAAAACGTAAAACTCATTTTAGGAAAGCAAGTGATAATATCTAATGCTAATACTAACTGCAAAAATGTACCATTAAAGCTCCTTTGAATCCCTTTAATTAATTAGAGTGGTGGGGCAACGATATTGTTGCTCCACTAGATAAATAATATTACTTTATTTGATACATAGGGTAATTCGAAAGATTATCTAGGTTCTATACCCATACAGAGGTTCTTGAGCTCCTATTACCGTTGTTGGTTAAGCCCTTCACCCTTTATAGTTTAATTTTTTTGAAATTCTATATTAATACCTATAATATATTTTTATTCATTCTCCTTTTTATTTTTTGTGATTTATCTAACCCTTCCTCAGTTAAAAATGAGTTTGTTTT